>OX596254.1:9276242-9540732 GCA_951394255.1 Polyploca ridens | reverse complement strand
TTTGAGAGAATAAAAAACTTAAAACATCGGAAGAACATCGATGTAAGTATAGTTATATTTTTTTTAAATCGACCTTTGTTACATCCCTACGAGTCGTCCGTCCCGCTTTAAGTATAGTTGCTATACTCTTTGCCGCGCCCTAGTTAGAAAGCAAGATAGTGTAGTGTAATAAGTAGCTTCCTGCTTCCTTGTTAGAACCATCCTAGTTAGGATCCTAAATATAGGAAGGTGTAATAAGCCCTTAAGGCTGTATGGTTCACACCAAAGCCTGCCTGGTGAACCAAATAAACAACGATAATAGGCAGCGTTGCCATTAGGGTACGCATTAGTACGCATTGCGTACTATTTCGTTAGGTAGCGTTCTCGGGTACTCTCCCGCCAATTTGCGTACTATTTTACTGACAAGGCATAAAAAAAAAATTAATCAAAATAATAAAGTTCAATACTTTTAATTTCTGTCAACCAAGTTTCAGCATAAAATGAGTACTAGCTACCCCGGTGTGTTTCTTTTTAAACATCTAGGAATCTGGGGGCACGGGAGTGCCCCCCGCCAAGACAGCCAAGCGAAGCGAAAGGGCACTACCTACCTTTTCTCGAAGCGCTTCGTCGTTTTTTTGAACCCTCATAACTTGGGTTTGGATTATACCAGATAAACAAAATTCTCGGAACATGATGTCAATAGTGAACTTATTAAGCATATTAAGTTTCAATAACATAGCTCTTATACTTTAGATTTTATTGATATCTAAAAAACCCCGATTTCGTCACTGACTCACTGATGATCATCAAAACTCATAGGGTACTTCCTGAAGTCCTAGAAAGCTGAAATTTGGTATGTAAGCTTGTATTAGTACACAAACAAGAAAAAAATTATAAAACTTGGAAATTTCAAACAAAAAAAAAAGAAGTGAAATCCCACCAAAAACATTTTCATGTAAAATGTTGCCGCCAAGACATATGGCTCGTACTGTCAAAAAGTTATCAGATCTCATGTAGAGCCAAGCTTATAACTACATGCAATTACTCTATAAGCCCTAACTTCACAACCTCTACACACCGCCGTAGTCAAAATTTGTGGCTTGGCCGTTTCAATACTATAAGAACTATTGAATAACAAAAAAGCAATGAACAGTGAATACATTTTTCACCTTACTCCCATGTGACGGTAGCGAAACGGCCAAGCCACAAATTTTGACTACGGCGGTGTGTAGAGGTTGTGAAGTTAGGGCTTATACAGTAATTGCATGTAGTTATAAGCTTGGCTCTACATGAGATCTGATAACTTTTTGACAGTACGAGCCATATGTCTTGGCGGCAACATTTTACATGAAAATGTTTTTGGTGGGATAATTCCTTTAGAGTAGTAATACCGAGCAATCCGATTCCGAAACTAGTCAATGATTTGTCACTGATTTTGAAGAGTAAAGACCAATCACTGCATCTTGTGTTCATTATTTGACCAATCGGCGCGCATATGTCCTTGAATTAGCCAATCAGAGCGCATTGGCGGTGGTGGGAAATTGGCGGAATAGATTGCAAGCAAAATGAACGTCATTGCGCTTCTTTGGGCTAGTTGTTCGATGTTTTCAAAATACGCTTTTATTAGCTTTACTTGTATGTATGTAATGGAATCTTCAAACTTAATTTTCATTGACTTCCAAACGTCAGATTAAACTGAAATTTTGCACACTTATCAAGTACCTACCGAATTTGGGACCATCGAGCTGATCTGATGATGGATTCGGAAGGTAGGCACTGGAACTCCATAACGGAATAACGTATGTTAGCCGTGTTTGGACTTGTTGGAATCGTCTTGAAATGCAGTTTTGACTACATAGGGTGCTTTTCAGGGTCTGATGATGGAGTAGGAGGGTTGGCACTGGAATTCCATAATGAAGCAATGTTTCTTAGCCGTGTTTTGGCTTGTTGGGATTGTCGTAAGATGCACTTTGATCATTTATGGTTTTCAGGGTATGATGATGGAGTCAGAGGGTAGGTACTGAAACCCCATAGCGGAGCAACGTTTCTTAGCCGTGTTTGGGCCTTGGGCTTGATGCTGCCTAAATGTAAGCAGCTTTTGTAATTAAGTTTAATACTTGAATAAAAATCGTGGGACGCTTTTCCTTGAAACCCAATAGAATTTCTTATCATTATTATAAAGAAACTTCGTAAATTACAAAATGAAAAGCGTCCCACGCTTTTTCATTCAAATATTAGACTTAATTATAAAAATTGCTTACATTTAGACCCTTACGGGATAGACAGAGAATATACTTAGGTTCAATTTTATTAAAATTTAACACTTTTTAGTGCAGGGCTTTTTAAAGCATGTTTTTTTTAATTATAATTTATTTTTATTCCATGTTCGTTCATCATTCTTTGTTACTTTTTGTGGTTTCACAGGTTTGGTTTTGCTCTTTCGTGGTACCTTCGGTTTCGGTGCGCAAACGTTAATTACAAAATGCAAATAATGCAATTAATAAACACTTTATCTGAGCAATAACTTGAATAATATTCTATTGACTGCGTACTCAAAACTTAAGTTACGTACTATTTTTAGGTTCTGTGCGTATCCTATCGTGAAGTCACTCTGGCAACGCTGATAATAGGCGCCATATTTATTTTACTTGTTGTTTGTGTGTGTGTGTGGTGCCTTTCAGTTGTTTTGTACCTACGGAATTATTTCGTTTCAAGTGTCTGCCACTAAAAAATGTTGCTGAAATCAATTATTGTATTTTCAACCGTAAGTTCTGGTTAGATATTCCTGTTGCAGCATACGCCATATTCCTGGTCTGCATTTTTTAAATAAACACGGAACAACTAGCGCTCGCCTCACGTCACATGTGTCCTACCTAGGGCAGCCATACAGCTGGGTCCCAATGATATTATACTGGGTCCACACTTCTAGCATATTTCTGTTCAGTCGTCTGTAACCGATTTACATTGATTACAGGCTACAATTGAACTATTTTTATAACATTACTGTACCTGTACTTGGTTCTACGAATGACTGATTCTGGAAATGAATTCTAAAAACGACGGATTCTACAGAATATCATCAGTATAGATAGATCAATCGAAGTCAAGTGTCTTTTAAATTTAAATTTAGAAAAATTTGTTACTGTAAAATAATAAATCCTGATATATTAGTGTATTTACTTATAATCTTCAGTATTAATCATTTGTATAATAACAGGAATCAATCGTTCATAGAAATGTATATATCCAGAATCGGTCAGTCAGAAGTTATGTTGTTAGAAGATAATCATTTGTTTGTAGAATTAGATAACTAAATATTTAAGACGCCAATCCCGCAGAGAGATTTCTATGTTCGGAGTTCAGCAGTCTGCATTCACTATTGTGTACACAGCAAGCAATAGAGTTTTAGAGTTCTGCAATATTTGCCACCGATCACACGTCATACACTTTTTTTACTTTTAAAGGCGCCGCATAGATTACAGTGAATGCGAAACATAGGAACGAACTCTGAACGCAGAACTCTCTCTGTGGGATCAGCGCCTTATGGGTTGTATGGAGACTTGGTATCCAATTGCAGAAACAGTTTATCAAATCAATTTGCCAACACCCAAATTATATTACCAAAGATAAATTGATCTGACATGATGATGTATCTATACCTACCTGCCTTCACTTACACCATAAAATGGGATAAATTGCAATACTTCCCAAAGTGGATCCACCATGAGTTTTGAGTTGATTCCATTTGTTAGCTAGGATATAGATGACACTATTGTGTGTGATGATCATTTGTGTACTCTCTAAAGTCTTCAATAATACATAAGTATTAACCTGTTAATTCTCACGAGGGATCCTATGCTAGAATAACAATTGATTTTATTGTAATTTTTTTAACTACTATCCAAAGGCTTTGTGTGCTTACCACCTTCTGCCACATCATCACATAACATGTTGAGATTGTGTTCAAACACAGGCCTATACACAGTAAAAACAAAAAATCAAGGGATTTTTATTAACTTCATAGTTAAGAATTTAATTAATTCATTGGCTGGCAGATGGGACTGTATTACCGATTCAACTGATTACACTTATAAATCCCAATGAGGATATTAGATGATAAAATATGAGGGAATTCAGTAAATTCATTTGTCTGTTTGCAAACATTAATAATTCAAATATGACCGCCACTGTGTTAGTCATGAATATTTTTTCAAATGTGTTTTGTATTTGTTTCAGATGACTACATTACCTCTTTCCCTGAAGTCAAGTAAATCACAAACAGTGTCTTGAGCACATCTTTATTTAACTATATTAGGTCTCCTTAATTTTTTTATTTCTTGCTTATATTTAAAATGATACAAAGCAGTATTGGCAACTGAACAATCTTATCATTTCTGCTCAAGATAATACACCATTCATTCAGTCTTGTATTTAATATTGAGACAGTTAGTTGTCTTTATAACAATATAATAACTTATTCGGTTTTTGTGTTATTTACTATATTTATTGCAACAAGATGGCATCTAGTGACCCTGAAATTAGAGATGGACTTACTCTTCCAGTTTGGATGAAAACTAAGCCTACCAAGTAAGTTCTTTCTTTATTTTTACTGTTTTATTAACTAGCATAAAGTTATTGGTGTGAAGTGATTTATTTCCGTTGCAGGTCATAAAATCATGTGATCTAATCATGCATTTCTTTTTCTATTTCTCATATCCAGGCCACTGCCACACTTGGATCTTTGCATGTCAATTACATATAATATTTTCTATTTTTGCATTCTATTAACATGTATCCACCAATGACTTTAAATTTAAGATGTTTAAAAGCATTCTTGGCAAAGATTTATGCCATTATTGCAGTTTAAACAATCTGTTGTAAATTCTATTTAAATTAGCTTGATGGGCTGGATTGACTCTTCAACGAGAATATTAATTGTGTTTATTGGAGTAGGTATTTTACTGTGAATACCAGAATTGATATAGTCTAAAACAGTGTTTTTCAATCTGTGGGTCGTGACTCCTAGGGGGGGGTCACGAAACCTTAGTTGGGGGTCGCCGGCAGAAGGAAAAAGGCAATGTAAACTTCGCGCAAGCGGGCGTCCAACTTACCACTTACTTAGTTGCGATCCTCTCACGGCTTTTTGCAGACTAATAAGTAAAGGTATCAAAATAAAGATAATCATTATCGTAATCTTTTAATTTATAAATTCTTTGTCTGTCTGGCAAGGGGATCGCCAGAATTTTTCTCCCTGTAAGGGGGTTGCGAAATCAATAAGATTGAAAAACACTGGTCTAAAAGACCATGGTATGTACCTTAGGTCCATTTTCTTAATAAATTCTATAAATTGTGACCTAAACAATAATTTGTCTAATGCCATTTTGGATTTATTACCATTTGGACTGTTATGTTCCTAAGAATGTAGTAACTATTCCTTAATCTGTGCTTGGGTGTCTATTGGCTCTAAAAGCTGACAGAAACAATTTTAATAATCTGAAATAATAAATAAGTAAATGTCGCTGCCACTGTCAATATCATGATTTCAATTGTTACATATCAAAAGTTATTTATAATTCAGAATGATAAAAACTGTGATTGATAGTCAAGATATGAATTTTATTTGAATTGATGACTTCATTGTTAAAGGTATCTAGAACTATCCATATCATTATATAGCTGTCTATTCAATGATTCAAGCTAATTAGGGATCGGGATAAAATAACAATACAACTAATGGATACTGCAGGAATAATTTAACTCCGTTTGAGTAGCAAGTTTGTTTATATGGAAAATACTGCTGGTATTTTATGAATATGACCTTAGTGTAAATTATTATATTGTGTCAACATGTAGCTTACCTACCTACCAACCCGACTCATGAACGTAACGAATGCAGGTAGACACACAGGAACATACACTAATCATACGTATAAAAGGAATACCTACTTCAATTTATTGTAGGTATCATTGAATATATCGATACTTACATAAATTAATTACCTACTTCACAATGGTAGTGACGTTGAATTCCGTGACGAAGGTCGAGGGTTCGAATCAAATTCCGAGCTTGAACTTTGGTTGAAGGAAAATATCTTTGGAAATCCTAATACGGTCGCGGTGTGGTAGGGTACTTTGCAGTATTCGCCTGGCGGGCGACCAGCCCTCATGTTAAATTTCTAGTAATTTATGTATCTAGATAGCGTTATTATTCTAAGGACCTACTAGATGTACTAGGTATGGATCAGGGTTGTTGCGAATATTAGCATCAGCGGATGGTGATTACACAATTGTTTTCAATATCGCATCAGTATCAGCATTAATCGATTTTATTGCTGATATTCAGGTCGTGATATGACCGTGGAAGGCAGGGCTTAGCGCTTAAGTATCTACAATACGTTTAGTAGTTTACTTAATTTTATTGTTGTATTTTAGGTAGGTTATGGTTCTTTACCTATGAATCCTATGATTGCTAGTTAGCATTATTTGTAACTTTAGGTAAGTTACAAATAATTCTTTTATTTAAAATGCCTAATTATTACTATCACTTTTTCTAACAATTTTGTAGTTGGATATACCTACCTACTCACACCTTACCTGGAGCCGATTGCCACTCAGATCACCAACTGCTGATAGGTAACTTCCGGCTGAAGCTTCAAAAAGCGAGACAAATTAACACAACCAGAAGAATGGAAGTCACAGATCGAGATTTCTTCACTAAATCGATTGAGGGGAAGCATTCTAATTTGCAAGCACAAGTTGAGAACACGGATTCTAATTCCTTGTGGCAAGCTGCCAAGAAATATATCATAGACGTAGTGGAAATCCAGCCTCGATGTCCTCCAGTAAAAAGACAGCACTGGATGTCAATGGACACATGGAACTTAGTTGAAGAGCGTAGGAATCTCAAAGCCACTGGTGCGAGTATTGGCAAACTAAATTCCAAAAACGCCATCATACAGGCTGCATGTCGACGAGACCGCAACGACGCCTTAAGGCGGCCCTCTGTGGCTGGCGCAACTTCAACGTGAGCATAGTCTAAAAGCTTGTTGTTTCATCCAACGTAATGTTTGACTGCGAATAAAGAGAGATAGCATCAGAGCCGTCGGTTATCAGTCGGTAAATTCCGCTGATCACTCGCGGCCGCTTCGCTAGGTCGTCATTCATGATTTCGCATTCATAAAACTTGTTCCAGGAGTATACTTCTTGAGAAAAAATCTTACAAGTTTGTGAAAAAAAAGTTAGTTATTTAGAATCTCCAATACATTTGCAAGCCTGGTATCTTAATGTTTTCTTTACTTTTACAATTTATAGGTACATTAGATATGGCCAAAGTTCAGGCAAAAACGCTGTTTTTCGGAGGCTTTGACTGAATTTGTTTCACACTTTTTTTAAATTACGCCAAGATACAAGGCTAGATATAGTACACAAGATACTAATTTGTTCAAAATATCTAACGAAAAATGTTTAACAACGCCATAATAAGTACAGGGGTTTTGTATGAAAAGTATGACGAATTGAGTCCTCTTAAGAAAGATATGTGAAGAACTTGAACGTCATTCGGATAAATACCAAACTAAGGATCTCCATGACAAGGTGCGACGATATTTGACACGCCAGTTTAATCCTAAAACGTCGGCAATAGAAAACGCTGCCTGTATGACAACGGTAGTAAGGGACATCGTGAATGTTTGAAGGACTATTGTAAACAACTCTTTGCTAAAAATCATTCGACAATAAACTTCAGATGTACCCCAGGCTATTACGATGAGCGGGAACCTAACATCTTGCGGGACGAGGTACGTGCTGCTATAAATCACCTCAAACGAAACAAGGCCATGGTTATGGCCTGACGATTGGTCACATTCTGTATTTATACCCCTATATAAGAAAGGGTCAACAAAAAAAATGCAACAATTACAGGCTGATATCTCATGCAAGTAAGGTGATGCTACATATCCTCAACACGCGACTACAAGCCTATGTCTCGCCACAAATTGCACCTGAACAAACAAAGTTTTTTCAGGTGCAAAAAGTTTGAACGGTTTGTAAAAGGGAGGGGCACTCGTGAACAAATCTTCATACTACGACAGATCATCGAAAAGGCCAGGGAATTTAATACACCTCTGTTCATTTGCTTTGTGGATTGCAAAGCATTTGACACAGTGATATGGGAACGGCTATGGGTAATTCTTTTTGGAAATGGGCGTACCCCAGCATCTTACATTCCTCATTCGGCATTTATATGAAGATGGTGTGGCGGCGGTTCGTGTTGATGACTTCCTCTCAGACAAATTTAAAATCGAAGCTGGAGTTCGACATGGGTGTATCTTGTCTGTCACCGCTATTATTTAATTGTTATACCGATCGTCCTAGAGGGATGGACAAAGGGTGTATCAATTGGGGGTCGGCTGATAAATAATTTACGCTACGTTGATGACACTACTCTTCTTACTCAAACTCAAGAAGATATGGAGGACCTCTTCAAATCAAATCAAATCATTTATTCAATAATTTTAGGTGTAATAATGAGATGTTAAATTAGTTACAGGTGCCTTATAAAACTGCCAGTGATAGCGTATGAATATTAATACAATGTCAATTACACAGAATTTACGATACAAAATTAAATTATTCAGAATATACCTAATCTATAATAATAAACAACTATAATGTCAACTAAATAATTATCCAATATCAATATACACACATTAAACAAACTACGAATAATACTAATCATCTAAGACATATTTAAAAACTCCCTCACTGAATAAAAACAATGATGTAATAACCATCGATGCAGCCCCCCTTTAAAAGGCACGAGGGATAGTTCTTTTAGCGAATCAGGTAGTTGATTATAAATAGTGATGGCCATGTGAAAACAGTTTCTCTTAACTAGATGCAGTCTGCATTTAGGTATCACTAATTTATGTACCGCATTGCTTCTGATTTGTCTGTTTGGATTATCTTTTCTCCATAAAAATAGTTCTCTGTGTTCTTTTACAAACACACTTATTTGTTTGATATACATGCATGGGAGCGGGAGTATATTTGACTTTTTGAACAATGGTTTACAGGGCTCGTTTAAATTCGCACCATAGATAGCCCGGACACATTTCTTTTGTACCTTAAAAGCTCTGTCTATTTCAACTGCATTTCCCCATATCATTAAGCCGTACTGTAGGACTGAACTCACATAGCCATGGTATGCATTTAACGCAATATCAGTTGAAGCTATTTCTCTCAGGCGGCGTAGCGCAAAAACAAACTTATTCAATTTTGTGCAAACATAATCAATGTGCTCCATCCAGTTGCAGCTTTGATCAACTTGAATGCCCAAGAATTTGGTGGTTGTTACTTCCTGTATTGGAATTTCATTATATTTAATATCCAGACTAAGTGGCGCAGCTCTTGGGGATTGAAATTGTATCAGGTTGGTTTTAGATATATTAACCTTGAGGTTATTTTCCTCTAACCAGTCAATAATCTTCATCACTGTATTATTAATCTCCTCTTCAAAGTGCAATCGGTCACTACATTTTATTAAAATAGTTGTATCGTCAGCGAATAGAATAGACTCATGTAATGTCACATCCGGGAGATCATTAATATACATCAAGAATAGTATTGGACCAAGTATACTACCTTGTGGTACGCCTGATTCATTTATTTGAAATTCCGAGTAGCATTTTACTTTATTACTATTATTATCATCCGGCATTGTAACAATTTCTGTGCATTGGTACCTATTTTCCAAATAGCTAATAAACCATTCATTAGCAGTACCTCTTATACCATACTTGTTCAATTTGTTGGCTAATTTAGTGTGATGAACAAAATCGAACGCTTTGCTCATATCGAAAAACAGGGCCACAATAGGAGTTTTCGAATCAATACATTCCGTTACAGATTTCACCAATTTAAAAACCGCTAATGTAGTTGAATGGTTTTTTCTGAAACCATTTTGCGTTGCTTTAATAATATTAAATTTATTTAGGAAAAGATTCAGTCTTTTAAGCATGATCCTTTCAAAAACCTTGGATATTACTGGAATTAAGGTAACAGGTCTGTAGTTATTCATGTATTTTTTATTCCCCTTTTTATAAATTGGTTTTACTATTGAAAGTTTGAGTTTTTCCGGAAATACACCTTCCAGAAATGAAAGGTTTATAGCATGACTTAAAGCTGAAGATATCAATGGCGCCGCTTTTTTTATTAAGAATGTCGGTAAGTTGTCATAACCAACAGATTTTGTGTTTTTAAGTGCCATTATAGTCCGATGCACTTCGTCAGGACTGGTAGGTGTTAAATAAATGCTGGAAATATGGCTGTTGAAAGGAGTATATGGTGAAAATTTTTTAGTAATAGTATTTGTGATGTCAATAAAATAATTATTAAAACTACTAGCAATGTCATGCGGATTAGAAATTATATTACCTTTATATTCAATTGCATCAATGTTCATATTTTTATTTTGGTCAGAAGTCTGGTTTTTTATAATATTCCAAACAGATTTACACTTATTTTTAGAATTCTTTAGTAAATTTCTGGTACCAAGCTTCCGCGATTGCAAAATACACTTCTTTAAGATCTTTGAATACAGCATATAATTTCTTTTGTTTTCTTTTTTATTAGCTGCTGAATATTGATAATTTATGTAAAGTCTCCTTTTTGAAATACATGATTTTTTTATACTTTTTGTTAACCACCTTGTTTTATTTCCTTTTACATTTATTTTAATTTTAAGCCTAGGAAAACATAGATTAAAGAACAATACAAGCGTATCATGTAATGCAGAAAATGCCTTATTTGTATCAGATTCCTCAAATACATCGCTAAATGAGAGACACGATACGCATTCCAAAAATTTTTCTGTGTTCTCTTTACTGAATTCATATTTCTCTTCAAACCATGTATTCTTCACTGATTTCACCCTCTGTGTAAATTCTAAAGATTGAGCCGTATTGTGATCCGATAAACACAGGTTATGCACTGCCCCCTTAACTGTTTTAATATTGCTTGCTATATTATCTATGCATGTATTCTTCCTCGTTGGTACGTTGATATGCATAGTCATGTTATAATTTAATAGAAGCTCAGATATATGTTTCGACTGTTTGTTAATGCTTAAACTATTAATGTTAAAGTCGCCAGCAATAATCACACGATGTTTACCACCCTTAGTTAGTTTATAAAGTAAATTGTCAAATTTATCAAAAAAAATATTTATGTCTGAGGTCGGTGTGCGATAAATACAAACAATCATCAAGTTGGTGTTTGACACATTAATACCACAACATTCAAAATGTTTTGATGTCGCTATTTCTGCAGTAATATCTAGCTTAGTACATGCTATGTTGTTTTTAGCTAGTATACATACTCCACCCCTCTTCTCTTTGGGTCTAGAGTATGATGAGATCAGTGAAAATCCCTCTAATTTAAGATTATTCTCTTCGCCCGCTTTTATAAATGTTTCGCTTAAGCAAATTACCTTTATATTTTTGTGTGTACTTGTTAATTCATGAACAGCGGCTTGAACTAAGTCTTGTTTATTTAATATTCCAGCTATATTCTGGTGTAATACTACAAATTTATCATCACTATTTCGAACCTCGAAAAAAAGGACTGCTCCGACTAGTTATCACTACATCCTGAGAAGAGCGTAATGATGGCTCTTTAATTGATCTGTTTTTTAATCTACTCATGAATGAGCTTCCAACACAAGACGAGAAACTATCATGTTTTTGCAATTCACGCTGAGGCACTATGAAAGTTGAACGATATTGCTCCGAATCGATAGTGATATTTATGCGATAACATAGATTTGTAAGATACTCATGTCTATTATTATTTCTATTAAATATTTGCAAGTCAATGACTGAACAGTTTTCATAATATTTGCTATATAAATTAAAACTATCATTAATTAGTTTCTCATTTAAATATTTGTTATACACAATTGGAACCAAATATACATTTTTAATATGTCGTAATTGATACAATATATTTGAGAGATTCAAATACAATTTGGTAGGATTTGAGTCATGACTTCCTAGACAGAAATTCAAAAAATTCAAAATTCAAAATCATTTATTCAAATAGACCTTCGCAGGCACTTATGAAAAGTCTGACTCTAATACTCTAATACCGGTTCGGAAGGTTGCATTTGCTGAGAAGAGCCGGCAATAAACTCAGCAATTACTCTTTTCAAAACAAGCTTAGATTCATTACATAATATTTACATTCTAATCGCACTGACAACAATTGCGTGCCCCGGCGCGGCCGCAAAACTACAAAGTAGACTGAATCTATATTTAATAAGTAAATAAATAAATGGCAAACTTAAGCAGACCAACCCCCACAAGCAGCACCTGTTCACAAGTATGACGCGCGTGGCAGCCATCGCCCTCCTCGCCATATTGGAGGGAAGTGAGCGACCCGTCACACGACGCCGCCGCAAGCAAAGGCCTTAAAGTGAGCATGACTTACTTAAGTCTGGCTTAGAAATAAAAAATAAACTAAAGGGAAACTACTAAACACGCAATTTGTTATCACTGTGACTATTGACAAGTTTATACTAAATATCATTTAGGTATATGTATAGAAAATATAACAATTAAGGAGACAGACATAATCTATTGAAGAATTTAGAAATAAATGAAAAACATTAAATTGAATTAATTACTATAAGTAATAATCTGTAAATTAAACAAAAAATAAAAAAAAGATAACTTATAATAATAATAGCATACTTAGAATTAAAATGGACCTTGAACTAGCTGCTAAGTGAAGCAGGTGCAGAGAGAAGCTACTTCCATACATCCTTGTCGTCAATATAATGAGACACTTTATAATAGGCCCTACTCAACAACCGCTTTTTGATATGTTCCTTAAATTTAAAAAAGGACATACTGGTCACGCTATGAGGAATTTTATTGTAAAATTGGATACAATTCCCAAGAAAGGACTTATTTACTTTAGCTAATCTAAATCTAGGCACAGTTATTTTGTCTTTGTTTCTAGTGTTTCTATCGTGATAATCACTATTGACTGGAAACAAATTAATGTTTTTACGAACATACATAATATTTTCAAAAATGTACTGAGAGGGCAAAGTTAATATATTAATTTCCGGAAATACCTTTCGCAGAGATTCGCGAGACCCCAAACAGTAGATGGCGCGAATTGCTCTTTTTTGCAATACAAAAATTGATTCCAAGTCTGCGGCAGAACCCCACAGCAAAATACCGTAAGACATAAGGCTATGAAAATAGGCAAAATAAATTAATCTGGCTGTATTAATGTCCGTCAGTTGCCTTATTTTGCTGACTGCAAAAGCTGCGGAGCTCAGTTTACCACCTAAGGCTTCCAGGTGAGCACCCCACTGCAATCTACAGTCTATGGTCAGACCAAGAAAAACAGTCTTATCTACTACATTAAGTTTAGTACCGTCCACAATAACATTGGTATCAACTTTTGGTACGTTTGGTAATGAAAATCTTATACATTTAGTTTTTTTAGAATTTAGCATTAGATTGTTGGCAGCAAACCATTGAGACACAGTTTCCAGAGCGTGGTTAACTTTTAAAAGGTCTTTGTCTTTTCTATCTACTTTAAATATCAGAGACGTATCATCTGCAAACAAAACGACATCTGATAGTTCTTTCACCATGTAAGGTAGGTCATTTATATAAACTAGAAACAGAAATGGGCCTAAAATCGAGCCTTGAGGTACGCCTAATTTGACTAAGGAGCCCGATGACACACTACCATTGATTCCTACTTTTTGTTGGCGCCCTGAAAGATAGGAAACCACAAGATCGAGGGCCACTCCGCGAATTCCATATAACTTAAGTTTAAGAGCTAGCGTTTGGTGATCTACGCAATCAAATGCCTTGGAGAGATCACAAAAGATACCAATAGCATCGTGTGAGCACTCCCAGGCCTGAAAAATATGCTTAATAAGTTTAGCTCCCGCATCCGTAGTGGACTTACCTCTTGTAAAACCGAACTGATCATCATGGAGTATCTTGTGGTTATTAAAATGCCTTAACATTTGGTTTAGCACAATCTTTTCAAAAATCTTGCTTAATGCAGGAAGTACTGAAACAGGTCTATAATCTGAGGGATTGTTTTTACATCCCGATTTAAAGATTGGAACAATTTTGCTGTATTTCATTAAGTCAGGAAAGTTGCCCTGTTCGAGACATTGGTTAAAAATTAGGGCTAAAATAGGGGCAATATTGAAAATAATTGACTGTATAACCTTAACTGACAAACCCCATAAGTCTTCTGTATTTTTCATATTTAGTGACTTAAAAGCCGTGATAATGTCATAGTCATTAACCTGGGTGAATGCGAAGTCTGGAATATTTTGTTGAAAATTATTCTGTAAAATCGATTCTGCTAACGTGGAAGACGAAGCAAGATTTTTAGTAGCCTCCATAGGTATATTTGAGAAAAAAGTTTCAAAAGCAGATGCTACTTCTAATTTACCTGAGATTAATGTATCATTAATTTTAAGAGAAAAAGTATTATCTTTGATTTTATTCTTACCAGTCTCTGTATTAATAATCTGCCACACTGTTTTAATTTTATTATTAGAACTATTTACCCTATTGCCTATGTAGATGGCCTTTGCTCGAATACAAACCTGTTTAAATATCTTGGAATAGTTTCTAACATATATATGAAAGTTTTCATTACTATTGTAAGATCTCTGATGGTAAAGATCATACATGTTATCCCTACTCTTCCTGATTCCTTTAGTTGCCCAGTTACAGAATTGAAGTTTATTATTATTTACCTTCTTAGTTTTGATTGGACAAGATACATTAAATTCGTTGCAAATATCTTTAAATATTTTTTCATAGTTTACATTTGGATCATCAGAAGTATATGTAGTGTTACTAATTTTATAATCCATATTGACGCTGAAATTATTTAATCTTGTTTTATTAACTGACCTAAATGTTTTCGTTACGGATGAACTAAGTTTTTTACACGGAAACTTTACTAATTGGGCCAAATGATCCGAACGGACGCCACTTATTATTGACTTCTCTAAAACGTTACTGTTGGTTATTATGTTATCAATACAAGAGGAAGTAGTAGCCGTCACTCTCGTGGGCTCATTAAATAGATGAGACATATTAAATGATTTAAATAACGTAATAAAATTATTTCTATCTAATGAGGGTATTAGGATGTCAATATTAAAGTCACCACAAATAATTACTGACTTATTACATTTTGATAATTTACTAAGTATTTGTTCCATTATGGAACAAAACAAAGTAAAATTTGACGCAGGAGGTCTATACACACATAAAATAATGGAGCTTTCAATCTCTGCACATGCCACCTCGCATACGCGTTCCACAGAATGACAAGTAATATCAGTACGATTCTTATATTTAATATTACTATTTAGCAAAATGAGGGTGCCGCCACCCTGAGCAGTCACTCTATTGTACGCACTGGCAACAGTAAAGTTATTTACATTAAAAAGCATTCTGTCTGGTTTTAGCCACGTTTCTGTAAAACATAATATATCGATTCTGATTTCATCACATAATAATTCAACGTCAAGTATTTTGCCAGAGAAGCGATTAATATTCTGATGTAGTAAAGTAATGCCATGAGTATGCTTCTCTGTTGTCGGAGTTACAAGTTTAAACAACTAATCACAGTATTATTAGTACTACTAGACAATACCGTTTTGTCACTAAGGCTACATTTAGTTATATTAGCTATAACCGTGTTAATATTGTAAGCTATCAGTGTAGCGATCAAGTTTTTACATTTTTTGGGCATAAACAATGAGTCCCCAGTAAATTTTAGTCCACTAACAAATTTATTAGTGTCGAAATAAGAAAAAACGTCACTATGACGACATGTCAAACTATATATAAAATTGTTCAAAAACAATATATACCTATTTTGTTTATCCGTATAGTTGACGGAGTATGGCAAAGCACATAGAAAAACATTCATCACCTTTAGTTTGAGGAATGTTTCAAAACTATTAATTAATTCTTTGAATTTCACGTTCAAACCATTTCCTATAAGTATCACAACAGTGGTTTGTTTGTCAAACTTAGCACTTACAATTTTATTCATTATATCTGTATAGGAAGCTCCCGGCATACAATAATTAATAACTGGCTGATCCACACGATTATTTAAAATTGGTCCAAAATTGACCCCAATTTGGTCAGAAAAAACAACAGTTTTCATGATTGATGCCTCAGAGCTCCCCATAGAAATATTGACACTGACATGTGGTTCAGTGCTTAGAACACCCGGAGCGCCCGGAGCACTCAGAGCGCCCGGAGCACCCGGAACACTCGGAGCACTCGGAGCGCCCGGAGCACTCGGAGCGTCCAGAGCACTCGGAGCACACGGAGCGCCCGGAGCACTCGGAACGCCCGGAGCACTCGGAACGCCCGGAGCACCCAGAGCGCCCGGAGCACTCGGAGCACCCGGAACACTCGGAGCACTCGGAGCGTCCAGAGCACTCGGAGCGCCAGGAGCACACGGAGCGTCCGGAGCACTCGGAACGCCTGGAGCACTCGGAGCACTCGGAGCGCCCGGAGCACCCGGAACACTCGGAGCACTCGGAACGCCCGGAGCACTCGGAACGCCCGGAGCACCCAGAGCGCCCGGAGCACTCGGAGCACCCGGAACACTCGGAGCACTCGGAGCACTCGGAGCGTCCAGAGCACTCGGAGCGCCAGGAGCACACGGAGCGTCCGGAGCACTCGGAACGCCCGGAGCACTCGGAGCGCCCGGAGCACTCGGAGCACTCGGAACACCCGGAACACTCGGAGCACTCGGAGCGCCCGGAGCACTCGGAGCGTCCAGAGCACTCGGAGCACACGGAGCGCCCGGAGCACTCGGAACGCCCGGAGCACCCAGAGCGCCCGGAGCACTCGGAGCACCCGGAACACTCGGAGCACTCGGAGCACTCGGAGCGTCCAGAGCACTCGGAGCGCCAGGAGCACACGGAGCGTCCGGAGCACTCGGAACGCCCGGAGCACTCGGAGCGCCCGGAGCACTCGGAGCACAGATTATTGCAATATCATCCTTAGACAAAGTTTTAGAAATTCTGTCTGTTTGTTGCAACAATTGAGATGATGATGCACTCGGGTAGATGAATCCCATCGGTAAATATTGGTCATTGTAATGTCCTTTCCGTGATTCTAATATTTTTATCGATAATCCAGACAATTGTTCATCTCCCAATATAATAATTGAGTTTTTGTCGGTTTTCTTACCGGTAGTGACATCTTGCGGTGGAGGGTTGTTACTCGCTTGTTGTTGTAACTTTAGATGATGTTGGTCACGTTCTTTATCGTAGAAATTGCAGATTCTACTCGTTATTCCAATATTATTTGTCTTCAGGTATCCTAGTTGTATGTGTTTTAAATTAGATTTATGGTAAGTATTTAATGCATGTAACTTACTGCAATTTTTTCTTTCTCCGACAGATGGCGCCATATAAAGTGGTGATTCTATAACATTTATGTTTTCTGTGTTCAAGTTATCAATGTCCTCTTGATTTAGTTGCTTCACTAAATTTATTTGTTCGTTACTGCTTGAGGGAGTTGCAACATCTTTACTTACATTTTGCGATATCATATGAGTTACCCGAGGAGAAGGTTGGTCAATCTCAATTTTTCTGGGATTTGTTCTACGGCTGGCCTTCGCTGCTCCTTCTTTATTTGGGATGCTTAATGGTGTAGACATAAACTCCATGTTGGACTTATTTAAGTCTGTAATACCTACGGTTTTAAATAGTTTAATTTTTTTCTCACAATCTTTAACTCGTTTTTCTAAAGAGTATTTATCCATAATTAATGTCTCGATTTCATGCTGAGCACTTTCTAGCTGAATATGAAGTTCTTGTATTTCATTTTTTAATTCGGATATTTGATTATAGTCGTCAATCGAGACATTGGGTAAGCTGTCGTTACTATACTCTGAATGTTTGTCATCAATATTATCTATTTCAATATTAGAACAATTTAATTTTGCTGCATATTTGTTCCGTTTCCTGGTATTAACGTTTCTGTAGCTGTTGTTCATTATTATTTGTCAGAAAATTCTGTTTCAAAAATGTAACTGCGCCTGGAAGCGAACCCGTGCACTTGCGCTGCAATATGGATTGTAGGGTCGGTATACTAAGCCACAATGCCAACAGGTCAGCGCTTATTCTATTGAAAATTGAGAGCTGTATGAACCACTATTGTTAGGAGTTCAATGAGTCAGTTGATGAATCAGCAGTCGCATTTAGGCAACGTTGATGATGTTAATTCACTTTTACCCACTCACTCAATTTATAAAATGTCTTAATTTGAAATTGGTTATTGTTAAATTATAAGTTTAAATTATGGGGTTTTTATTGTTTAATCCAGTTATTGGTTGCTTCAGGGTGTTATTTATGCACATTTACTATATCTTCACTTTATTTGAAAATGTTTTGGTTCTACCTAGGTGGTTCACTTTTCACTTGGTTCTGTTTAGTTGTTTATTTGGATATAGTTCTGCAAACACTTTCACTTGGTATTTAGGCCACTAGGCATAGATTTAACGTAGAATCAATATATATTTTCCACTTTAAATATTTTTTTTATAATTGATCAACACAGAGCTAATGTTTACAAGACGGCAGCGCCATCTGTCCATCTGTCAATAGCGCGCTTAGAAACCACTAGTCTCCAATTCGGACTTGCAATCAACAGAGACAAGACGAAAATGTTAATAGTGGACCGGGTTGAACTTAATAGAATGGATGTACTAAATGTAGCAAATTGCGAAGTTGTACAAAGCTACATCTACCTCGGCTCTACTATTTCCAATACAGGAGGCTGTGAAGAAGAGATCAGAAGACGATGTGCAATTACAAGATAGGCCGTAGAAAAACTGGGAAAGATCTGGAAAGACAGAAGGATAACTAAGAAAACAATGGTTCGACTAATGCGATGCCTTGTCTTTCCAATCTTACTCTATGGCGCTGAAACTTGGTCATTAATTTTAAATACAATAAGTACCTATATTTTACAACCTACGCGGTAAAATAAAGAATACCTACACATAAACTATTCTTTGATTATTTTAGGGCTCCATCAAATAATTCGCTTTCTAAAACGGGTCCGTTCGCCAAAAAAGATTGAGAACCACTGATATAAAGTATGTGTATAAGTCGCGAAAATTTAAAATCTATTTATAATAAAATACATAGTATTAATAATAACCATAAAATATAACATTCCCATATTTCGGGTAATTTACACAAGTGAATATTGGCAACACTGGCTTTGTGACAGATTATTTTGTTCTGGTGAATGAATATTTGTTTTGATGTATAAAATCAAAACTAAGTGATTGAATTATTAATTTACCTGTGACACGTGATTCCTGGTTTTTTTTCCTCCGGTCAGTACGGTTTTTACACCATTTCACTACACAAGACATGCTGTATTTTAATATTTTACGGCACCGCCATTGAAATATAAAACTAAAGAAATGTAACTCGAGCTCAAAAATCATTCCACGCAAACCGAACCGCGGTGGGCGTTGCCAAAAAAGAGAGACTCATCGCGCTGACAGTTCGCCGGTATCATTGAGTCGATGCGTTCGTGTCGCGAGGGACTTAGAACTGTGATTATTATTGTGTTTTGCGTTGTTTACATTGTGCAAATATGCCGTCATGTGTTGTTAAGTGGTGTAGAAGCCATACAGATATGAAGAATGCTGGAATCACTTTTCATATGTGAGTAAATAAACATTTTGAAATCCTATACTTGTGACTCTGGAAAGTGTTATGCAACATGAACGCAACATGCGTATTTATTTAACACGTTTTGATATTTCACTTAAACTGTTATGCACTAGTACCTATAATTATAAAGAGGATAGAACCTTTGTGGCATAGCGTGCCAGCCGCCATTTTAGTTTTTTTTTCAATGTTGCGGCGCACGGTGTTACTTATGTATATGGGTAGAGGACACTTATACAAACAAAAAATGTTAACCAATATGGTGGCCTAAAGTGTCACGTTTCCGAGATATTTGGAGGTAATATCCAAATAAATAGTTAAATCGGTAAAACTTTCCAAGACGGGACGTGGGGTAGGGGGGAGGGGGGTAGGGGGGAGGGGGGTATGCGAGGGGGTACGGGGAGGGATGCTTGCTGGTCGCCTATGCCTGCTCTCCCTCCGCGCCGCCGGCTTTTTATATACACTCTAGGGGTAGTAACCACAAGACTACAAAGAGTGGGGGTGCGCTGAGTTGGTTTTTGAACCGTTTGAACCTACGATATTTCTTGTAAAATGTATAATTGCAGTTTTTTATACATATAAAATAAGTTTGGATAAAAAAAAACCTATCAAAGTTGAATTTCAATATAAATACATTTAAAACTCATCTCATTTGGCTGTATGGACTACACTTTTTCCTAAAGAAACGCAACTGTCATGTCAAAAGTCGCAAAATTGTGATTGTATTAACAAATTTCAATACAAACTATGAGGTTGCTTCAAGAAATGACTTTGCAGAAAGACTTCTTAGATAATTTACTATCTGTTAAAAAAAATTGAATGCCCAGACCAGCGTCACGTCTCAACGTTTATCCGTTAAATCAACCTGGGTACTATTATTTAAATACAATTCAATGCATATAAACACGTAATAAGTTCATTTTTAATGATTGTCGTTATTCTTATATGGCGATCTTTACCTCCAAATATCTCGGAAACGTGACACTTTAGGCGCCGATTCCACTGAAAAGAGTTCTAGAGTTCCGAGTTCTGCATTCCGTGTTGACTATTGTGCACACAGCAAGCAGTCTAGAGTTCTAGAGTTCTGCAATATTCGCTACTGATCACACATCATACACTTTTTTTACTTTCAAAGGTGCCACATAGCTTACAAAAAATAAAAAGTAAACACATGAACAAGCTTACTTATTTTTCATAACACCATTCACGTATCTCCTGGGGGCCTATCACAAGCTCTTAAAACAAGGTTAAAATAACCTTATTCGTCTTTTGTCCCGTTTTGACGTCGGATGTCAAAGAAAAACAAAAGTCAAATAAGGTTATAATAATATTGTTTTAAGAGCTTGTGGTTCGCCCTCTGATATGACCTTAACGCGACCCATCACTCTATAATTCGTATGTAAAAACCATAAACTGATTAAAATACTTCTTAATTTTAGATCCTTACAATTATAACACAAAGAAATATTTTAATCCAAAAAGCACATCACAAACTTTTAAATGAATATAATAGAGTGGTATAGTTAAATTACAACTAATTAATCCGACTTATATATGCATATGCATTACGATACTTTATAACTTATCCTCTTACAATCAATGCATAACATCGTCCACGCATCTCGCACTGCAGCAGGCGTGCGGACCAATTAGCATTAGGCTGTCCCGCCGAGAACCAATCATCGCGCTTGCCGGAATACAACGCGTTAGGCAAACGCGGTAAGCGCAGGTAATTGGCTTATTTGCATGTGTGTTCTTTCGTTCGAATACTAGAGATATTTTGTCAATGTAGTAAAGTGTGGAGCCGAATTTCGCGTTGATTTTGTTCACAATTATGCTTCCTTAGTTTTATATTTCAATGGGCACCGCAGACGTATTGACTCTGTTGACGTTTATCCGCGTAATGGCCGACTAATGTGTGAATGTGTGCGTGCCGGCATGTACGTACAGCGAGGTGGCCGTCTCTGAGCGACACAGTTTTTTGTTAGCGAGAATACATCCGCCTTTTTTAAATATCTGTGGCTACGCTATGCAAATCACATTTGTGTGTTCTTGGCATCAATCAACATGTTTTTTAATACGGGGGCTTGGCTGTTACTACGTTATTAACATTTGCGTTTCATATTTGTACCTATTTCGTACAAATTGTTATGTGTTCAATGAATTCATGTACCTATGTATCTTTTGGTAAAACGTTTGTATGTCAACATGGTACAGCGTACAGTTGACATGACTTGAACGAACGACTTGCACATCACATGCATGTACATAGATACGTTTCATAATATTATGTATGAGTATGTTATAACTTCGACCTTCTTGGTATGTAAAAAAATATTGACCTTCGTCTGTGCCCTTTACCCATTTTTGGTTGTCGGTCGATAATAATCGATACTAGATAATAATAATATACTTAAGTAGGTAATTATTTGATACAGCATTAAATGCGTATTTTTAGATAAGTTGGTAAAATATGTTGATTAGACCTACCTAGAGTGTTTTATATATTATCACCATGATAATGTGAATGCAACCTTTTACTGTCTCTGCAAACGACTAAGATGATGTTACATGGAATATTATACCTATTCAAAGTGACGTCGTTATTTTGAAATAAGTAGATATGTACTTGTTCTATGTTTCGATAACGGGCGAGGTCGACAGATAATTGGAACGGAGGAAGGTCCGTCTTAATATGAACGTAATAGCTTCGAAGATAGACATTTCGGTCCATACTATTATACCTAATTCCAACAAGCAATTAGGCGTGTGCCAGAGTAGGTAGGTAATAAATAAGCATAGATTTGAGTTGAAATACGTTACAGTTTTTCATGGAATTTGTCAAACATCGTTTTTTTTTGCAAATAACTCTGTAACGTGACTAGGGCTTGCAATATCCGTATTCAATTTTCCTTTAGTTTTTAGTATCCTTTATTGTACGAGTATGTTAAAAAAACACAAAAAATAAACACTTACTTAACGCTACACGCTACTTAGGTTATTGGTTTGTCCCCGGCTGCAATACCTTATAAAATTCAAGTTATAAACAAAATTCTATAGATTAAAGCGTACAACAACAATTGTGGCCGGATGGCCTCAATTGAACGGAACATGGTTGTGATGTGTGGCGTTTTCTCTATACGTAGTATAGTAATAATAGCTCAGTGATCAAAACATCTTAGTTACCTGCATAAACTTAATTTTACTTAAGTAAAATAGTTATAGTTATAATAATATTAAGGTGTAGCAGTAAACTATTTAAAATGTATGTACCTATTACCAATGTAATTAATTGTAATTATAAGTGAATATGAGAGCTCACCTGCCAACAAAGTGCTATGCAGTTTGGCAGATGTAACTATGTAATTATTTTGAAAAGTTTAACTGATAAACGTTTACATACATACATGCATACCTGTATCTTTATGTATAAAATTATTCTGCACGTGTGTATGTCACCGAATGCCTCCTAAACGGCTAGACCGATTTGAATGATTTTTTTTGTATGCGTTTGGGTGGCGCCCTGGATGGTTTAGATTCACAAATCAGCCCGGCAGATGGCGCTGCAGTCGACAATATAACCTAGATACCGACCGCAGCGCCTTCTGCCGGGCTGATTTGTGAATCTAAACCAACCAGCCCGGCAGAAGGCGCTGCGGTCGGTATCTAGGTTATATTGTCGACTGCAGCGCCATCTGCCGGGCTGATTTGTGAATCTAAACCATCCAGGGCGCCACCCAAACGCATACAAAAAAATTCATTCAAATCGGTCTAGCCGTTTAGGAGGCATTCGGTGACATACACACGTGCAGAAGAATTTTATACATAAAGATACAACTACTATTACTAGGTAAGGTGCATTGGGGCAATTCTGATAGAAATTTCTATGAGATGACTAGAGGTCTGTGTTTCTATTATTTTTTTCAATATGTTTATATTTTCTGCCATTATTATTTTACGTTTATTTACTCAAGAAAACGATTTATTATTTATATTTGTTAGAATTTTAAATATGTTATTGGGTTCTCCACATTAAAGTTGTGAAACTAAGAGTTATATATTTTTGGAATAGGGGAAATTACGAACCAACTTGGGGTAATTCCGAAGCTACTCAAAAATTAATATTTTTGTGCTTTGACCGTAGGTTTAAGTTTCTTTTTCTATAGATAATACCCCTGACACAAAATATCATCAATTTTGTTAAAGGTTTCACTTAAAAGTATTTTTAGCTACTTCGTATTTCGGAATTACCCCAAAAAGAGACGATGGTTCTCAACATTTCAGACTATTACTTCGGGATAGCATAGCTATATATGGTAAAAGAATTTTTGAAATTGGTCCAGAGTTTATTCGTTACAAACAAACATACAAATCTTTCTTCTTTATAATATTAGTATAGACTAATCCAATCTTAGGCAATAAATACATAATGGGATTTCTGAATGAAAATAAATCATAAAAAATCCAATTTTTATTTTAAATTAAAGAACAATACAGTACTTAAATCGCCTTACCGGCTTTCTAGTAAAAACATTTTAATAAAGATTGCACTTTGCATATGTAATAAATCAAAAATAAATTCTGCATAGTGGTATAAGAGCTAGCAACGTCGCGAAAAAAAGAACTTTAGCATGGCTGGATTTTTGATATTTTCTTGCGCATTAAAACCTGATAGAGATGCGCCAAGTCTGGCAGCTGGAAGTGGTTGCGTTTCCTTTTGCGCATCCTATTTGTACTAGTGAAAAATTCGGATTTTTAACCCATTAAACCATATTAGCACGAATAATTTTTTCATCACCATTTTCTACAGCCTTTTAGCAACCTAAACTTAAATCGACAGAGCGTTATGTGGTTGCTATCTACGTGCCAGATGCTATTTTAGTTGTGAATCTTGTGAGTGACATATTTTCTTCCAAACCATTTTCTAAAAGCTGAAATTTTAACATTTTATAGTTATGCTATCAATGAACCTAAAACAAACCTTGCCAGACGGAAATCTGGTTGCATAAGGGTACAAAGACTAATTTAAGATCAGTTCAGCACACGAAAAGCAAGTACCGGAAGTGGAATTAGAGACCCAATCGATAGCAGCAATGAACAAAATGCTAACTCGAAAAAGTTTATTTTAAACCAGAGCCATTTGAAGGAAAGAATAAGATAACTTTATTTTCAAAATCCAAATAAAAACGTTATTTATTCAGGTTAGGCCCTGATAAGGCACTTATGAACGTTACAGTTGAATCTATCGACGATTCGAAATACACTTAAACTGAGAAATCTCCGAAAATATTTTGTACTTGTTGTCCCCCGCGGTTTCACCCGTGTTCCCGGGATAAAAAGTAGCCTAACTCCTTCTCGCATTTATAACATTAGTTACGAAGTTAGGATTTAATCAATTTTTTAATATAAATTATGTATCGGGAAGCTGAATAGTTGGTCCGACTTATTTGGATCATTAGAAAGATTGATTAAGTGGCAACACTGACCATAAAGTCAATAGCAAAGTTAATAAAAGTTTGCGTGTAGCATTTAGAGGAGGCAGTCTATCGCAAGCACTCGACCTAGCCCCCTAAAAAGGAAGCTAAGCAATATTGCTAACGCAATTTATTTTTTCGAATTTACAACAGAATTTAAGTAATTCATCAAATCCGAGTCTTTTAATGATTTGAATTGAACATAATGAGTAACTATTTTACCAAAAAGAAAATCGAAAAAATGGATTTTTGCGCTGCTTCAATTCGACCATTATATCAGCATTTCCTCCTTTCTTACTAATTTCATCTTTCACACAATTCATATATCTCTTATTCGGACATCCATCCACTATTATAATGAATAATAATATAATGAATTTACCCTCCTTGATACCTTGACCTTATTATGGTCGATGCAATCATCTTTGAGGTCTTCAGTCACAATAAACCATGGTTAAGCACCATGTCATCGGCATAGCTCATGTTATTTACACAATTACCAGATGGTAAATCACTGATCAGTTGATCTACATAAATATTGAATAATCTTGGCGATGTCAGACCTCCACATTCCAGTTTGTATGGATCAGACATTGCATTGGACCATTTAACATAATTTATCTGTTTGTTATACCAGACGGATAGTGTAGTAACTAATTCCACAGGGACACCTCCCTTCCTAAGCTTATCCCACAGGATATTATATGATGCTAGATCAAAAGCTTTAGAAAGGTCCAGGAAACATGTATTCACGAGGGTTTTCTACATTAAAATGTTTTCTTGCTGTCTTTTGCTGATATATCTCTCCGTGGCATTGGGGCCTTAAGATTATAATTGCAAGGCTTTTAACCCAATTAATAATATAGCGGGCGAGCGCAAAAAGTGAATTTACTTAGTGCTGTGCCATTTGTTGGAACTGTTTTAATTATTTCTTTTTTAATTTGATATAAAAATATCCTTAAGATAAACAATTTGGCAGAAAAAAACGCAAATTTCCAAAATTCCAAGTTAGCATTAGTTCATTTCTGGTGTCTAAACAATTTAAACAAAGAAATTTCATTGTCATATTGACAACCAAGTGACGCCTCAGGGGTAGTCAACATTTTTCTAGACAGTCTCATTATAATTTTAATAATAATTCAAACCTCAGTCAGGAGATACATGAAGCTACATGATTCTCAATATGGTTTTCGTCAGGGGCTGTCTACTGAGAGTGCTATATTTTACCTTAGAACATACGGTTAAATACTACACAGATAGGAAAACTCTCGTGAATGCATGTTTCCTGGACCTTTCTAAAGCTTTTGATCTAGTATCATATAATATCCTGTGGGATAAGCTTAGGAAGGGAGGTGTCCCTGTGGAATTAGTTACTACACTCTCCGTCTGGTATAACAAACAGATAAATTATGTTAAATGGTCTAATGCAATGTCTGATCCATACAAACTGGAATGTGGAGGTCTGACATCGCCAAGGTTATTCAATATTTATGTAGATCAACTGATCAGAGTGCTAATTTTGGGCTAATTTGAGCTCTCTGATCAGTGATTTACCATCTGGTAATTGTGTAAATAACATAAGCTATGCCGATGACATGGTGCTGCTAGTTCCTACGATTGGTAGTATTAGGAAACCATTATTCATATGTGAAGCTTATGCTGAGGATCATGGTTTAAAATATAACTCAAGCAAGAGTGAACTGTTGGTGTTTAGGGGTAGTAATAAAAGTCCGTCATATATCCCTCCAGTAACCCTAAATGGCACTACACATACACTACAACAATACACTATGACAAAAAGTTTTATTGTGACTGAAGACCTCAAAGATGATTGTGATATAGAAAGGGAGCGCAGAGCGTTGGCAGTGCGGGCAAATATGCTGGCTCGTAGGTTTTCTGGTAGCTCAGTTAATATCAAGATCCCACTCTTTAAGGCATATTGCCATTTTTTTTATCCCAGCAGCCTATTGGCTAATTATACCCAATAAGCATACAACACTCTGCTGTTGAGGCTTCCTCCTTACTGTAGTGCTTCAGGCATGTTTGCAGATGCGAATACGGTAGATTTTTTCGCCATAATACGCAAACAAGTGGCCTCTATTTTAAACAGGGTGAGAGGGAGCACCAACATCATTCTGAACGTGTTTGCTGTGAGGGCAGATGGGCCTACTTTAGGCAGGTTTATGAAGCTGCACGTCATGCGTTATGCTTCATAATCATCGCCTGTCGTTCTTTTTCTGTTGTTTTAATGTTTAAAATTTGTACTAACTTAGCTAATTTTTGGGTATTTACTAACAATCTATGGACCCTGTTGTCTGAAAATAAATGCATTTTATTTTATTTTATAATGAAACTAAAATATTTAGATTTTTATTACCAAGTTGTTTATGTGTCTTTATTTCAATTGTTACCGAATAAATAGCTCATTCAGAATATTCTTTATATTGTTGACCGTGTATGACGAATGTCCCAGGATATTTATATTTATTTATTTATTATTATTAAACCCTCTGATTTGGTCTTTGACGAGCTTGATAATGAAGAATCTGAATATGTAATAAATCTTAATATAAACTGATATATTATATAAGCCAATTCTTATAGACGTGCTTGTAGGCATTCGTTAATTGTCATGACTTTCTCTGACAAAGCAGTTTGTTGTCTATTTTTAGGCAGTGATGGAATCCTCATACTTCTTGGTCGAAGGTAATCTAAACAGATATTCGAGTACCACAATATATTCTTAAGCCGATCTTAATATGATAACAACGAAAAGAATTGTTATTATAGGATGCGCGTCTCTCGCGAGAATCAAAACTATTGGTCTGTATACTCTTATGCAACCAGATTTCCACCTGGCAAAATAATTTTTTGTTCTAGCATAACTTTATCATATTAAGATTTCTGCTTTTTGAAAATGTTTTAATTTTTTTTTTTCACAACTAAAATAGTATCTCGCACGTAGTAGTAAACACATAACGCTCATCAAAAAAAAAAATATTTGCTAAGAGGACGGAGAAAGTGATGAACAAATTTAAAAAATGTTAAAATGTTTCAAACTCCGAAATTTTCACCAGTACAAACAGGATGCGCAGAAGGAAACGCAACCACTTCCGGCTGTCAGAGTTGGTGCATCTCAATCAGGCTTCTATGAGCAAGGAAATATAAAAAAATCAGCCTTGCTAAAGTTCTTTCTCGAAAACGTTGGTAGCTCTCGTACCATAGGCAGTTCAATTAAATCAGTTATTCTTAAAAGTATCATATACAGTTAAGAATTAGCAGTATATTCATTTGTAGTCTTATAAATAATAAATCACAATAAGAAGCATCAGGAACTAAGGTTAATAATAATATATTTTTCATAATATAATTATGGCACCAACAAACTTAAGAAATATTTGTTACGGAAAAAAAAACGATGACTACATAATTAAGAAAGTAACAACATTTTTGCTTTAAGACATGGACAAAAGCTTAACATAAATGCTCTTAAAACGCAGCATTAAAGTAGTAACTAACAGTATTTTATTAATATAGTTTATAAAAGATAGCTTGATCTCTGCGACGTAACTTCGCGGCATGGTTGCTCTAAACAAAAGTGTAAAAGAAAATAAATTAATGAGTACCTAGGTATACCTATCTTATCTTATCTTATCTTATGGAGGGGCCGAGAAATAGCTCGGACACTTCGACCCATTGGGATCTATTGTGGTCCCCTAGATAACTTACTCATCCCCAGTCTCGTTGAAAACTCTTTTCATGAGTTTTACAACGAGGCTAGGAGATATGAGCCTATAGTCTTCTGGTTTTGGATATCCGATCCCTAGGAGACTCATTCGCTTACCAGCCAGTGCATCGCATGTGCACAGAAGGTGCTCCATGCGTTCCGTATGTTCCCCACACAACCTGCACATGGGTGTCGCGGTTAGACCCATCTTCATGAGCATGTCGTTGGTTCCAAAGTGCCCAGTAAAGGCCCCAAGCAGGTAGCGGATTTGCCCCCTGCTCATATTCCAAATGCTTTCCCGGGCCTTGAAATTAGGGCCTAGGAATTTCTTGGAGTGTTGTAGACCGGCATTAGACAGCCAGTGTGTTCGTTGTCTTTGATCTGCAAACTCCCTAAATGTGGCTTTTACGAGACACGTCGATATGCCTACACATGGTTCTGGACCCACAAAGTCATTTGCTGAGCCCTCTCTTGCCAGTTCATCTGCCACTTCGTTACCATGGATTCCTTTGTGCCCAGGGACCCACATCAGTCTTACCCTGTTATGCTTCCCAAGCCTGTTTAGGGTTTGGACAGCATCCAGAATAAGTCTGGAGTCCACTTTGTAGGATGCCATGGCTTTGATTGCAGCCTGACTGTCACTGAGAATATAGATGGATTTACCTTTGGTACCTCTATCTATATTCTCCTGAGCACAGGTTATTATGGCGTATGTTTCTGCTTGGAATACAGTTGCCATCTTCCCTAAGCTTTTGCTACATTTGTAACCTTTTTCGTATATTCCCGCTCCTGTACCTGATTCCATTTTGGATCCATCAGTGTACCAAACCAGACTTTCCGGTTCTGGTGGATCGAGTCCCTCCGTCCAGTCCTCTATTGTAGGGATTTGGACCTTGAAAGACCTTTCAAACACAAATGTAGTTTGCATTTTGTCGGATATCATGCTTGTTACCCGATCCAGGCCTTCGTTTTCATCGAATTTTGTGTGGTTAGTCTTTGGCTTGGAAGCATCCCATAGTCCAGCAACAGCAAGCCGATGTAATGCCTTCCTTGCCTCCAATTCAACCATCATATGCAGAGGAGGGATATTGAGGTATCTCTCAATCGCTGCCGTAGGTGTTGTCCTGAAAGCACCCGTGATTCCAAGACACACTGTTCTTTGTAACCTTGTGAGTGACGCTTTGCACGAGGCAAGCTTTGTTCTTGGCCACCACACTATGCTGCCGTATGTGATAATAGGTATTATCATTGTCCGGTACAGCCATCGTAACACTTTGGGCTTTAGCCCCCAAGTTTTACCGTACGTGGAACGACACATGCCGAACACTCGTAGGGCCTTTGTCGTAATATTTTCCACATGAGTTTTCCACCTGAGTTCTTTATCGAGCGTTACACCCAGATATTTAACTTCGGTGGACCAGGGCAGCTTTATTCCATTGAGGGAGGGCTCTCCTAGGTTTCCTAGTTGTCTCTTCCTCGTAAATGGAATAATGACTGCTTTGCTTGGGTTGATAGAGAGGTGGTTCTTTGTACACCATTCCTCTGTCATCCTCAATGCCTGTTGTAACAGTCCAGAGACTATGTTCGGGAATTTACCATTAACCATTATAGCTATATCATCTGCATAGCCTACTGTGTAGAATGGTCCGGTATTGAGTTTGGTGAGTAGCGAGTCTACTACCAAGCACCACAATAATGGTGACAGCACTCCGCCTTGCGGACAACCTCTTGTTGTTTTTGCGCTAAGTCTGTCTCCCATCAGCTCCGATCTAACTATCCTGCTTCTCAGCATATAGTCAACCCAGTTGCACATGGTATCATTGATGCCATGTTCCTTTGCAGCAATGCGTATGGATTCAAATGTTGTCTTGTCGAAGGCTCCCTCTATGTCGAGGAAAGCCCCGACGCAGATCTCTTGTCCCTCTAGCGCAGCCTCGGCTCGACTCGCAACATAGTGCAATGCCGTTTCCGTAGATTTGCCAGGGCTGTAGGCGCACTGTAGTTTATTTAGAGGGAATACTTTAAGTGGTCCCTCTCTTAGGTACCTGTCTACCAGTTTCTCCAGAGCTTTTAAGAGAAAAGATGATAGACTGATGGGCCTGTAAGCTTTAGCTTCTTCGTAAGTCGGTCTACCCACCTTCGGTATAAAGGTGACTTTGACCTCCCTCCATGCCTTGGGTACGTACCCAAAGGCTATGCAGGCTCTGTAGAGCTTACTCAAATGGGGTATCAAAATAGATGCCCCTTCTTGCAAAAGTATTGGGTAGATGCCATCTGGGCCCGGGGATTTGAGAGGCTGGAAGCCCGTTATGGCAAGCTTCAGTTTATTTTCATCTACCACTTTCTTTGCCGTGAGCCAGTTATCTTTGGACGTGTGCCTTGTGAGCTCGTCATTTGTGACTGGTTCCTCTTCATCGCTATCGCGCAGTATACATTCCGGGAAGTGAGTCCTGAACATCACGCCCAGAGTGTCCTGTCCAGTTTCCGTGACATGCCCATTTTCATCCTTTACAGATGATAGTGGGTTTGTCTTAGCCATGGACATTGCTTTGCACAACCTCATTCCACTCGGCAGAGCTTCGATGGAGGTGCAATGCTGCCGCCAATTGGTTCTTTTGGCCTTGCGTACCGCCGTGCTATACCTCGTCAGCATGCTAGAATAGCCAGAGAAATCTTCCCTGGCTTTTGCATCATTGAAGGCCTGTCGTGTAGGTATACCTAGGTACTCTATCTATCTATAGATAAATATGGGTTTAAGGAGTCATCTTAAATAAAGGCTGCCATAACCTGCAATCAGTTTCAAAATTACATAATTTTAATTAAATTCAAAATAGTTACGTATGTATACCTAATATTACATTTTATTATTTTTAGTTACCTTACAATTTGAGAACCAGTGTCCATTACTATGAGAAATTTATTTGGGGTTATTACGAAAGTATATATCTGACAAATATATCGGAATAACCCCTAAGGGGTATTTCCGATAAAATAACTAGAACGATGCTAGGACATTGTGTTCCTCTTAAACAATCGCAAAAAATGATTATCTATTCAAAAAACGTATACAGATTTAAATAACTTACCAGAATTTCGAGAAAACTTTATTGGGGTTATTACGATCCAGCAAAAATGGAGCGAAAAACACTTGTTTTTGAAAATTTGACGCTGCACACGTTTTATCATCACTAACGACGCACAACAACTGATGTCACAGCCACGATCAAAATGGGGTCTAGAATAATGTTGCCAGTAAAGGAAATATCTCTATGAGTGGTAGATTTACATTATTTTCGGAATATAACCATTTTCGGAAATACCCCAATGCACCTTATATACAAAAAAAAACATTCAAATCGGTCCAGCCGTTTAGGAGGAGTTCAGTGACAGACAAACACATGTACAGTAGAATTAACTCCCTGGATGGTTTAGATAGGTTAGGGTAGGGTAGGGTAGCACCAAGCGAACGAAGTTGCGCCGGGCAGCTAGTATTATTATATTATGTGAAATTACTTTACACTGGCAATTACAAAAAGGTATTACTCTCGTTTTTTTCAAACTTTCACGGGTTTATCATAAACCTTTGTAAATAACTGCAACAACAATCACGAACTAGGTAACTCTAAAATAACTGATATCTTCCAATCTCACCCCTTCGCCAAATTGTATGGTACCTTTGATGTTTTGTTTGTTTATAAATGTCATGCTTGCAATCATTGTTTTAGTCACATGCGTTGTCACGTTTTGTTGGGTGATTTGCCTTTCTTTTTAATTTGTCCGAGCACATTGAAGGACAATTGACGTCATTTTGCTGTGGCAGAATGATCAATCATTATTGTTTCATTCGTTTTAATAGATTGTACATTTATCAATTTTGCTAAGAATGTAAGGATATACATAGTGTAAGTTTGTGGGTTGGTCGACATCCATTTTCTTCATTTGATTTTTCCCGCGTTCCTGGGATATGTGTAATTATAGGCATATAATGCTCGGGGATAATGTAGCTTCCTATTAGTGAAATAAGCCGACTGGTATTTACAGTGATTAGCCAGTTTAAAAAAAAAACCGCTTTCCCGCTTTATCTATCCTTACTATCCTACTAATATTATAAATGCGAAAGTTTGTGAGTATGGATGTATTTTTGTTACTCTTTCACGCAAAAACTACAGAACGGATTCGGATAAAATTTGGCACACCGATAGAATATGTTCTGGATTAACACATAGGATACTTTTTATCCCGGGAAATCATACGATCCCTCAGGAATGCGAGTGAACTCGTGCGGGACAGCTAGTACGTAATCCATTACAGACACCAAAACAGCTGCTTTTAAAATGTGTCTGTTTTTCTGACTGTTTGTTCAAGCATCACTCAAAAACGAATGGACCGATCGCGATAAAATTGGGATGCAGATAGCCTATGGTATAGAGAAAAACAGAGGCTACTTTTTATTCCAGTTATCGGGTGAAACCGTGCGGGACAGCTAGTTACCTAATAATAGTAGATTTATTGTATATAGATTTATAGTATAGATATCAGCTTTCACTCCTTACTTACACGTAATTTCAGGTAATAATGTTACCAACATTATCAATATTATCAATGCGAAAGTTTGTCTGTATTATGTTTAGTGTTACTCAATCATGCATGCTTCGTGAATTTATTGCGGAATGAATATGTTGTAGGCAACGATTTCTATATGTTGTAGGTATGATATGATATTTTGTGGATGGCATAGATACTCGACACTTTAATGAAGGAGTTCTTTACCTAAGATAAGGAATATTGCCAAGTGATACGATATCTTATGGTTAGGTAAACGATGCGAAAACAGCGAATATTTGTTATGATTAAATCTGGGGCCACGGGAGTGCCCCCCGCCAAGACAGCCAAGCGAAGCGCAAGAGCACTACCTACCTTTTCTCGAAGCTCTTCGTTTTTTTGAACCCCCATAACTTGGGTTTGGATTATACCAGATAAACAAAATTCTCGAGACATGATGCCAATAGTGAACTTATTAAACGTTTTTCGTAGTTTTAATAACATAGCTCTTATATTTTAGATTTTATTGATATCTAAAAAACCCTCTCTCTCTGACTCACTGATGATCATCAAAACTCTTAGGGTACTTCCTGAAGTCCTAGAAAGCTAAAATTTGGTATGTAAGCTTGTATTAGTACACAATCAACAAAAAAATTATAAAACTTTGAAATTTCAAACACAAAAAAAAATGTAAACTTACAAAAAGAAGTGAAATCCCACCAAAACATTTTTATGTAAAAACAGACTCTACACACCGTAGTCAAAATATGTGGCTTGGCCGTTTCACTACTACAAGAACTATTGTATAACAAAAAGTAATGAATAGTGAATAAATTTTCCACCTTACTCCCATGTGACGGTAGCGAAAAGGCCAAGCCACATATTTTGACTAAGGTGTAGAGTTTGTGAAGTTAGGGCTTGTAGAGTAAGGGCATGTAGAGTTATAAGCTTGGCTCTACATGAGATCTGATAACTTTTTGACAGTGCGAGCCATGTCTTGGCAACATTTTACATAAAATTTTAAATAAAATAAAAAATAAAATAAATAAAATAAAAATGATTTTGGTGGGATCAGAAATACCCGACAGAATTTGCAACGTGACTTTAGTCACACGATGCGATGCTCCAGTGCAATGTGACACAGACAGGATAATTTTGTTCATTAAATAAAACACTCATAGGACTAGATACTCTAATGAACAATGAACAGTGGAAATTGTAATGGACATGAAACACATTCTTATAGATTAACCAAGTATTTTAAACGAATGTTTAATCCATTGGATAAATTTATTTTATTATGTGCCATCACCAAATAGCAAAAATGCTTTCAAACGGAGTTGAACAAGTTTCACAGACAGAAAAATAAAATCAGAACAAAAAGTTAAAACTACCTAGATGCACAAACCGGTGACACCGGTTAATAAATACCATACAATATACACAATATACACTTGTTATCGTTTCTATAACATTCCAGATTCTGCCTTTGTGTAGTGTTTCGATACTAATCAGCCGCGCCTCTAAATACTTAGCTGCAATGATTTCATACGCCAGTAATATTAAGACAAATGCTTAGCTGTATCAAATTTGCTATGTCAACAACTAGGTAGGTATGTCGGTATATTGACCTAACCACGGGCTATGATAATCGTAATGTCAATATTTTTCATTACGTAGGTATTTGTACCTAATCTTAGTTTTTCACCCCACACGCACTGTGTTATCGGTCTCTTGTGTTTTTGCTTTGAGATAACCAATATGTTTTATTGTTGTATGTCATATTATTATATTTTTAAATGATAAACTTTGAATTCGTGTAATGCCACTGTGCAAACTTTTCGGAAAATCTACAGATTTATATCAAATCTTTAATATGAGATGCTTATTTATCATTTGGGTAAATTTTCTTAGATCATTATGTATATGATATGTTACGTACCTTTCTGATATCACTGTTTAACTGCTATTGCTTTTCTGTGTTATATTCATGGAGTATGTTTTCATAACAAAACTTGTTATTTCTATACTATATTCTTCGATAATCGCTTATTTTTCCACTCAAAGATTATCTATGTTATCTACGTAAATGCAAAACATTGTTTCTAATGTGTATGTTGTTTGTTGTTACAAGAATGTAGGTTTACTTACCACTTTGATCAAGCAGGCTTTATTTAGATTAACCCATGAATACTTTTACATCAGTACTGATGTGAACTATTGTTCACGTAGTCGCCATCCCTCTTGATGTAAGTAGTAAGACAAGGGATCATTTTTTAAGCCTTGATCACCCATGTGAATCGTCAGATAATGAACAGATGATAATCTGAACAAAAGCATTCAAAGCAATTTTTGGAGACTTTCGGATGGGATGCATCCGGAAGTCTCCAAAAATTGCTTTGTTGCTTTTTCCGTGTGGAGTCTGGCATTGTCGTGCAGCAGGAAGAATCTGTTCTGCAGCAGTCCCCTACCCTTGTTTTAGATTGCCCTTTTCAATTCGATACATTACTCCTTCGCCATAAGCCGATTTGATCTCATTAAAAACATCAGCAAGAAGGCGGTTGATCTATCGAGATGGTTCACTGACGCGTTCTTGGGCTCGTTGGAAATGGAGGTATTTGTCATGTCAAACAAACAAACCTCCATGAAAATTAAACTTCTGCCCGTCAGGGCCCCTAGTACACTAACATTCTGGACATGCCTCGTTTAACGAACAATTAGATGCAGAAACGGGCATTGGTGTATCTAGTTTCTTTTCTACGGCGGGCATGGCCCTTAAAAACCGATACAATGTACTCGAAAGTTATTTCAATTTGAGGTGTTCAGCCATATTCTGCCATCGATTTTTGGAATGTAGAATTTTGAGTTGGTATTTTGGTAACCCAGCATCCTGGGGTAGGCATCAGACCATTCTATGGTATGGTATGGTATGATGGTAGAAGTTCCATTATACACAGACAAGCTCTCATTTGCTATGCAGTTTTAGCTTGAGATTCAAACAATTGAATTTGAGACCAATATGACATAAGGTTTATTTTCGATAATCTACTCTTGACTTTTGATTCTCGTTCTATTAATACAAGCCTTAAAACATTCAATGCAACTTGATACAACCTTATCTATCTAAAGTGATGCTATTTTCTGTTACTTTGTTCTATACGAATTTTGCGACGCAGTACGAATGGCATGGAATTTTTCTACGGGAATACAATACGACATCATTAAATCTAATTTTGTGGATGTTTAGGTAGTAAGTAGGAACGTTAACATTTCACAAGTGCCAAGATCGCATGCGGTTCTGTCGCTATTCCAATACAAGCTTCGGTGTTTAACCTCTAAAAATACTTACGTTCTCTTCAGTCATGAGTTCTCGCGACGAGGGAGTGCGCCAATGAACGGTCCTCATTGGTTGGCTTACTGTGACGCGAAACAGTGACGTCATGTAGTTACACTAGTTGTTTTCAAGTCGGTGTTTTTGATTATAAGTATCGTTATCGTGACAAGATTAAAGTGCTACCACGATTCCCGCAGTATAAAAAGCATTACCCAGCTGTGAACATTTTTAGTCCGTTCTAACAAAGCTTTGCAATCGTCGCGTGCAATACAACGCCATCTCTTATATAGAAAACGTTCATTGCTTAATGCCAGCATTTTCTTGTGTAGCTATATAAATAGAATCCTTATTGCTGCTGCACTTCTGTGATTAGAGCCAATTTATAGTTTTAGAGTATTTATTCGCCAAATAATAAATAAAAACCATGTTCAGGAAAAGAAATATGGTAGCACAAGTCAACAACCTCTTGTGAGTTCATCGAATATCGTTACCTAGATTATTTCAAATTTGTATGCCAAAGGAATAGTTGTCTCTTTAATTTTCGGAAATTAAAATAATTAGTTTTGTTTGTTCACAGAGATTTTGAGCCATTTGCGGCTTCGCCACCAGCCCCCGAGGATTCATTCTTCTACATCCGCTATCCTAAAACAGATGTATTGTTTGGCAAGCACCAAGTCGACCAAGCCCTCCCTAGAGTTCTCACGGAACAATCTAAGGAGGTCACAGCTACTGCAGTGTATAACGCTGTCAAGGAGAAAGATTGGTCTAAACATACCAAACCTTGCCAAGATGTGCTGCACGGCATTGCGCCAATCAACACAGCTGGTGAGTTTGTTATTTGAAATATCTATTAAAATGCTCTGTTTTATATGTAAGATGCACGAGGCATGCATGTGAATGCTAAAATTATTTGAGAACATTCTCGCGGGTTCTATTTTTGTATTTACATTAATAAATAATTATCACTATGTTTGTTAATGATAGGTAATGCGATAATTAATATTCTTGGACACAAAGGAGGTTCTTGCGTACCTTTATAATAGATTTTTGTTTGCCCCAGTAACTTTAATAAGAGTTTATAGCTAGAATTAAAAAAGATAATACCAATATACAAGTAATTATTTATGAATACCATGTGTAGATGTATGTGGTAGATATGTACCTATCTACGTCACCGACCAACGTATTCATAAAAAAGTTATGCAACGTTAAATGATTTTAAATCTTCTGACACATGGCGTTTAATGAAAGGATGAATGAGACGGAGGCATATCACTGATTTAGTAATATGTACAATGTATAATCAGATACGAATCAATGCGTAGTAACATTAATTATTATCTCATTCCAAATGCGTTTTGCATAGTTGAATGCAATCGATGTTTGTTGATTAAGTACATCTTTGTATATGTTATAAAACTAAACAAAACATGACGTCCGCGCTAAAATATGTGGCATAGATGAGGTGTCACACTATGGCTTCCTGTTATCGTGAGCGAAATTACTTATCATAATAATGTATTTACAATATTTATGAAATATTTTTACTTATACTATTACTACTGCTAGTCAAGCTGCTGAGAAAAGGAGCAACTGTAGCACTGTAGGATCACTCGTTGTACATATACAGGGCTACTTTTCAACCTCTTGCAATTTTTCAGGGGTTAATGTACTCATTATTATGATCAACTGTTACTGTAGGAACCAATGATATTATAATAAAAAGAGGTAGATATCGCATTAACGCACGAAAATTGTTGCAGACAAATTCAGACAATTGTCGTAATTTTGCTTAGCGGCTACATATAGCTATCTCTTTCTGTACCATACGTTGCGTATTATCTATCGCATTCACCTAATTCAACAATAACTGAACGCCGCTTAGTATGAGGGTAGCATATCTCTAGTATAATATCATTGATAGGAACTCGAAAAAAGAACGATTTTTTTTCGAATTTTCAGTGGAAATACCCCTACGGTACCACTAGTATTTATAACAATACTAGCTATCCGCTCAGCGTATTCACCAGTTAACCTTTTATATTTAGGGTTGAACTTTGTAAAACCCTTTCTTAGTGAATGAATGCCAACGTTTTATAAGGAAGTTTCTAGACCCTGCAGTTTTCCTTTTAGGTATATTTATGGATAATAAAATAACATAGTATTATATTATTTGCAGCGTCAACAACATCTAAGCCAAAGCCGGCGGGTACCGACGACGGGTTCAAAGGCGAGGGCGCGGCTTGCGGCAACTCAGTCGTCAAGGTTGGTACACAAGCCAAACAACTGACATTTACATACAGTTCGTTTAACTATAAGGTACCTTTGCAGTCGGATTCCTTTGTCAGACCACACCACACGCGACGTGGCTGCACTATGATAACGTTTTTTAGCGAGTCGAATGGTCACGGTCATGTCGGGCTTTATATGCGGTTATCTGTATGTAACCTACATGTTCTTAATGAAGCTGATGAAATATGAGACATTTATTACATTACAAATAGAAAACTTTGGATTCACCTGCGATTCTGAGTGCGTTATACACTCTTCCTGCAAGTCTAAGTACCTCTGAACACAAAGGAATACAAAAATAATAAAATTGTTGTTATTCTAGTTTTTTTAACCGACCCTAAGGAGCTTCTCAATTCGTTTTTATGTTTTTTTATATGTTTGTTACCTCATAACTCCGTCATTTATAAACCGATTTGGAAAATTGATTTTGTTTGGCTCTTCCAAACAAAAAATCATTTTACACTTCCCGTTTGGATTATTCGATTACTTTTTAGTGTACTTTGAAGTCGGTTTAAGTTTTTTGTAAAACAGCTTTCTTTAAGAATCACTTATTCCAATTAATTGGTGCCGACTACTCAATAACTCACATAGGATTATAAATAATGTTATAATTACTCAAAACACTGCGTTCTTTAAAACATAATTGATAAAGTTATATAAACTGTATGTGCAACAGAACTTGTAGATGTATATCGACTAGGTAAGTAGCAATGAATAATAGACACACACGAGGAAATTAGGCATAAAGCAGTCATTTGTGCTCCTTTTACTTTCTTGAAATTGTTAACGGTATTTACGGTTGTTCGTGGAATCAAGTACAAAAGTAGAACAAATCAACGTAAATAAACAAATACCTTTTCATAGTTGAAGTCGCGAAACGTTAGATTGTGAATACGAGTTTGTATGTGTCATCATAATGCAGCCTGATGAGCCTAATGCAGGGAAAATACCTTTTCTTTTTTAAAGATTAACAAACATTTATTAGACAAATAATTGAACTGTTTTACAAAAAACTTAAACCGACTTCAAAGTACACTAAGAAGTATGAAAATCCTGATCTAATGACAATGGGACCAAACGGGAAGTGTACCCTTTCAATTAAAAAAAGAATTTTCCAAATCGGTTAATAGATGACGGAGTTATGAGGTAACAAACATAAAAAAAAAAAAACAACCGAATTGAGAACCTCCTCCTTTTTTTGATGTCGGTTAAAAATCAAAAACAGCACTAAAAATAAAACATAAACACAGACTAAAAGTGACACCAATCAGTTCCAAAGCCTTGTCCATCTACCAACCTCCCAACGGTGTTCCACACTGCGTGTGCCTGTACATGAATCATTTACATGACTTGTCTGACAGTAATCGAATCGATAACCTCTTTATTATGGATTACTAGCTAATGCCCAGCGTGCTTTGCGACGATTCTTTTTACTCGACGAACGAACTCACGCTAGTTTCATCTCAATAGTACAGGAGCGCATACATCACAAACACTGATTTCAATATACAGATATTGCTGCCGATTCTACAACAGTAAATCGCACTAAACTAATTTTAATCACATCACATCTCTTTCTTACTAACTTTATTGAAAAAGGATAGAACATATTTAAAGCTGTAAAATTAGTCTTTGCCATTTTAATTTGCGGGTAAATAAATGTAATCAATTCTGATAGCGACTTATGTTGAAAACAAGCAATTGGACTAATTTGACAGGACTAAATTTCTTACAACCTCTTATGTTCTTTGTTAGAAAGAGATATAGTGAGACTAAATTAGTTTAGTTGTAACCAACAGAATAAGCACCATGGTACTATTTTGAGATGAATGATTTATTTATGAAGAAAAAATCGTTTCAGGTGGCCCATCAAATGATATCATCATCGAATCGCTCCCCTCGCGGCTTCACAGTAGCTTCGCCCACAGAGGACGCGGTGGCTCCCGAGCCGCACCAGTACAACTTGTATTCGCGCCGCGGCAGCAAAAGTCTCCCCGCTACACCGGCACACTCGCCTAATTCCAGCCCCACCAGTCGCAGAAAGATGAATGGGAACCGGTTAGTTCACAAAACTGTTTTTTTTTATACGGAAACCAGATAACTGATATACTACATACATCGAAAAATGTATCCAAACAATCGCAATCACATTCATTTTGCCAATTTCCCAATACTCACAATGCCCTCTGATTGGCTAAGTCAAGAGCACATGCACTCTGATTGGCCAAGTCAAGAGCACACGATGCAGTCATCGGTCCTTTGCAAAATCAGTGCAAACCACAGACATATAATATTTATAAGGTGCAAACACACTTGACTAGTTGCGGAATTTGTTTGCTCGGTATTGATTACTAAAGGGATTTTTCCTCTATGAATACATATAATACTTTTGTTTGTAAATACATACTTAATATACTATTCATTAATGTTAATGAATAATTAATTACAATAAATATCAACATAGAGGTTGTCCTCTTTATAAACTTGACCATTTAAACCTGAGATAGGGAACACGTGTCGGAGTGGAGTGTTTTTAGTAAATTATACCGTGCGGTGTAATAGTCGATAGTGATGGATAATACATTGCTTTGTTTTGAAATTTGAGGGAATATAATTGAAAACTTGGGTAGTTCCGGGGTAGCTTACAAGAATTGGTCGTAAAAACATATTGGAGAATCATCATCATCAGCCTATATATTATCCCACTGCTGAGCACAGGCCTCCTTTCACAAATGAGGGTGAAAGGGAATGGGCAGATACTGCACCACGAATGCCTACTGCGGATCGGTGGAGGTAGGCTGGTCGACAACCTACCATTGGTGTTTTCAAGCCGCCTAGGAAGCCTCCAACTCGCTTAACGACTATCATAATTAAGTGATAACCGGGACCGAGGCACGGAAACGCTCGAATACCACTAGGTTATCAGCGTCACCGGAGGTAGCTTAACTTTGCAATCAATTAAGAACGGCTAATCATACTACACCACGAGCTTTTGATTGGAGAATCATTTTTTATTAAAAAGTAAAATAAAATCAAAGAAATTTACTTTAAAAATAGATGTATAATAATTGTATTGTATTATTTTCAGATATTTCACGTCGCCGTTCGAGCCGGTGGAGGACGCCAGTAATCGTTCGTGGTTGTCGATAGCGCTGCTCGGCTACAAGAGGGATCTCGCCACCTCCACCTCTACTTTAGCTGAGGAAGATTCTATTGAAACCAGATTGCAAGGTAATTTATACCTGAAAAATACATTTTGGATTGCTTTTAAAGTAAAATTTGCTGTTTACTTAGTACTTATACATGGTGGATACAACAATAAATGAAACCACGAATCTCTATACTATAGGGGGTGGATACGAATTTGAAATCACAAGAAAAAATTACAGCTTTTTATACATTTTTGATGAGTACACATGTACCTTTAGTATGAAAAGCTGTAATTTTTTTTTTTAAATTAATCCCTACTACCGATTTCATCCATCTTTTTTTTAAATGATTTCTAATAAGCTGGAAAAGGTTCTTACGGAAAAAAAATTAAGAAAGTTGAGAAGAACATTAGAATATTTAAGAAAACTTTACGGCAGGGTAGAGTTGGGTAGGATATCCCACGGGCACTGGTGAAACCGCGAGGCGCAACTAGTAACTCATAAATACGAACAACTTTTACTATGGGACCAACTTCGAAATCGCAAAAAGAAAAAACAGCTGTTTCATACATTTTAGCCGAGGAGACATTGGCCTCTTTTATGAAAATGCTGTTTTTATTGCGATTTCTAAGTTCCATTCTGTATAACATTCCTGATATGTACGAAAACCATGTTATATTGTATATATCTGTTCACCGCAGGAAACAAAGTTAATCTTACTTTTATTGCAATAATTGTATGGTTTATAAAAGATAGCTTGATCTCTGCGACATTTGTATGAGTCATATGAAAATTAACCTTATGGCTTCAGCATAAGGTTTATCTGTGTCATCATCAAATCAACCACCGATTAAACAGATGAACCTTATTGTAAAGCTATAAGGTTAATTTTCATATGACTCAAACAACTGTCGCAGAGATCAAGCTATCTTTTATAAACCATAGTATGGCCTTATATAACATGCATCTCACTATCTCATCTCACTAATATTATAAATGCGAAACTTCGGATGTTTGTGAGTTTGTGTGTTTGTGAGTTTGGATGATTGTACCTCAATCACGCTTCAATAACTTAACAGATTTGATTGACACACAAATAAAATATGTTCTGGATTAACACATAGGATACTTTTGATCCCGGGAAAGTAACATATCCATTGGGTACTCGCATGAAACCGCGGGGCGCAACTACTCTTAAATAATTTATGCTCCTGCCCCACGTAGTTATTTGTAATTATATAGGTATGTGGTTTGCTTTATGGATAACATATTAACCTTTCGTAAAGATAGGTACTAAAATAAAAATATAATAAAGTTATCATGTAGAATAAAATTCTTATTCTTACCTTACGTTTTTAAAACGTACGAACTTTTAATACACGTGTCTCAAAAATGATTTATTTGTGTGAATTAATCATCATAATCTTCAAACATCCGCTAGCGATTGTGTTGATATGCTCAATCAAATGGTTTATTTGACTGTTTATCTTACGAAACAGAATATATATAATACTGCGTTGCGAGCATGGATGAATCGATAAAATCATCGATTTTTATTGACAAATCTGACATAAATCTATGAGAATGGCATTTTATTGTTAAAAAACATGTATCGATGATTAAAACGTATCTACGATCTATGCTCGGCTGGCAGATTTGATGAAAAGTAATACCTTAATGAAATACAATTTTACTGTCTCTGGTCATACATAATTGGCGAAGAGATTTTTTTATTTCTAACATTTTTCCATTATAAAAACAGCGGTTAAACCATAAGATCCAACCATATATTCAATCCAGAGCTTAAAAATCAAAGCTACACTAAAATTGTACGGGGGTTCGCTATTGACGTACCACAGGTCTTTTAGAAGATGAAAACGAGTATTTTTTGCTTGTTTTTAAACTCAGTTCTTAATTTTTTCATTTTATTTCAGGTACTCTTGCAGAATCTGTCGAAAATCTTGGTCCAGCACCAAGGAACAAAGAGCCAGTGCACGGATCCCACGAGCCTTCCATCCAGCAAACCAAACAAGCAAAAACCTCACAGGCATATCGCGCTAAACCCACGGAATTACGCGAAATGAACTTCTGGTCGCCAACGTCAATGTGAAACAACTTTAAGGGGTTACGCTAAGTATGCGGCATACCTGATTAATTTGCGTAACTCTGGTCTATAGGAGCATAATCTTTTCACACGTCTCTACGTGTTTTCTGATCATTTCGACCGGATTAGCTTGTCGTCCGTTGCTATTCCTGTGGTTTGACAGTTCTATACAGGGAATCTTTGATTTGAAGATACTTTTGTGTGTTGTTTGGTACTCAGAGATGGTTCAAACGCTTGTGACAACAATATGCAGAAAAGTGCGATTTTTGGGTTTTGTATTCACCTTCTCTTTATGACACTTCATTGATAACTGATAAGCTTGTTTAAAATATGAATACAATCCAGCTTCTCAAAGCCAGGTGAAATCCAAGATTTTGTATAATTTCTGTTAATGTATTCCATTAACTATAAGTGTATCGTATTTGTCTCTAATGCTAATAAGTAAGATATTATCATAGTCGTTGAAATAATAGATATCATCCATGCGTAGTTTCATTTTCTATATTACAAAACCAACATTATATAATACAATACATCAATAGGTAAGGATTTATGTAATCATAAATTAAGGTTAATTACCTTCTTATATTTTGAGTTTCATTATTAATTCCCAAGTAACAAAAATGATTAAATAGCTTTCATAAAATATTCATTTCATTACAATTGGGACTTGTACAATGTGGTAAAATTGTATGTAATAAAAATATTGTATTTTTGTATTTATTGCGATATCGTGTGTGACATACATTTTGTATGAACTTGTGATATTTATGAAAGCTTGATGTATTTTTTATTCATTTCATATTAGTATGATAAGGCATTGATACACTTTCATCATTGTTAGTAAATTAATTATATTTACACTTGAAATCCGAAATTATTAGATATAATAATATTTTTTTTTTCGAGCAGAAGTTTTAAGATTGTAATCATGATATTATTATATAGCAGGTACATAAAACATAAGTATTTGTCTAAAATATTTAAGCAAAATTCTTCAAATGATGATATTTAATTAATAAATATTGTTAAAGTGCAATACCATGTTTTTTATTTATTTCATATTTTTACACATACTATGAAAGTAAATACATGATCCTATAATTATACCATGAGTAAATAGACATTGTCTTTATTTATGTATGCAGACTTTCACAAGCCACAGACTTACCGAATAGACAACATGCTCTCCCCTGCAACTAAACACAAATAGCCACCACAACAGTCGAGCACTAAATTTCAAATGATGATATTTAATTAATAAATATCATCATTTGAGTTCGAACTGACAGCGTCAATCTTGACGTATCAAAATTTTTTCAGAATCATAATTTTAATAATTTAATATTAATATAATTCGTTTTGTTTCAGATCTGCGGTCGGCGTGCGCTGCCCATATCCAGCCGGGAGGTGATCTGCCGCCTCCAGCGCAGCATCCCTTCCTGCTCGGCTCTGGGCAGTCTTCATCATCCGTCCGAAGATCGTAGGATTGTTTAGTTTTTGTGTTTGTGTAATACCTATATGCTCCCTTTGGGCGTACGTATTGGCCCTGGTACCAGTTCGGACCCACAACCTTGTAGCCAGGCAAGTGACACATCGCGAGAAAATTTATTAAAATGTGAGCAGTGTCCGGAACCTCGATATTTTCGTGGCAACCGTGGGTTAAAAATTCATGTCGGAAAGGTACACAAACCTATTCCAAACCTTATCCATCAAACCGGCTCCACCAATTCGGACGTATATATTTCGGCTCCAAATTCTTCTTCTACTGACCTCCCGTTTTCGCAACTAATTTGTTCGGTAAAGAATAATGTCCCGGTATTAAAGCGAATCCCACGCGGAGCACGTATCTGCGTGGCTTCAGCTTTAAGTGTATGTATAGACAAAATTCTCAGTATAAATTCATTAAGTGCTTGGGAAGACCTGCTTACTTTTTCGTACAGAGTGCTGCATGTCCCTAGTCGCCAGAAAAATGAGATTTCTCTCACACAACAAATTAAAAATAACTGCTCAATATTAGACTCAACTGATAATATTATTCCAAATTTTCCCAAAATTCAAAAAAAATATAATCAGGCAAACACTATCAGGAAAATCGAAACTAAAGCGAACGATGGCGATTTCAAGGGGGCAGCACATCTGCTATTTTCGAGTGATGTTGTCGCTGCAGACACACCTGAAACCCTGTCTGCTTTAGAATCAAAACATCCATCTCCGCTTTCAAATATAAACCTCCCGGATCCCCCATCTTTAGACCAAAATTGTCTAAATTGTAACGCCCAAGATCTTTTGAGTGTCATTATGTCATTTAAACCTGGTTCTGCTGGCGGCCTCGACGGTTTTACACCACAGCATTACAAAGATCTTGTCTGTGGTGCCGCCGGAGACGCTGGTACCAAATTATTATCAAAATTAACCTCTCTTATAAATTTAATGTTGGCAGGAAAGGTGCCAAGCCCATTCACTGAGATCATTTATGGGGCCAACCTTTGCGCGCTATCCAAAAAAGATGGCGGAGTAAGACCCATCGCTGTGGGTAATACTATCCGTCGTATGGCCTCCAAAATTTGTTGTCGTCACATTCTCCCGAAACTTTCGGAAATATTTCAGCCCATTCAACTCGGTTTTGGCTCAAAGGGAGGTTGTGAGGCAGCTGTTCATGCGGCTCGGACCTTTCTTTTAAATAACGGAGGTGAAGTGCTGCTTAAAGTTGACATAAAAAATGCATTTAACTCTGTCGATAGGGGTGCTTTATTGACCCAAATTCGGGATATCTGCCCTGACATATATCCTTACCTTTGGCAATGCTATGGGCATCCATCAAAACTTTTTTTCAGAGAACACCCACTTATTTCCGCCATGGGTTGTCAACAGGGCGACCCTCTCGGTCCAGCTATCTTCAGTTTGGCCATCCATCCAATTATTTCCGGGTTACAATCAAAATTTAATGTATGGTATCTAGACGACGGTACGCTGGGGGGTGATGCGGCTTCTGTTCTCAGTGATTTTAAAACATTGACAGAAAATTTTAAAAAGATTGGCCTAGAATTCAATAGCTCCAAATGTGAGCTCCTTATTTTAGATTCTTTCCCAGAATCTGAAAAACCAGAATTAATTCAAAATTTTAATGTTTTGGCTCCCAATATTAAGTTACTGTCAAAGGAGTCGCTTCATCTTCTTGGAGCCCCAGTCTTAGACGAATCCATTCCTAGTTTCTTTGAGAAAAAGATTCAAAATTTTAATGACTCTTCAAATAGACTTTATGAAATTAATGCTCACTATGCATTTTTTATTGTTCGACTCTGCCTTTTCGTGCCAAAGTTTACCTATTTGCTCCGCAGTACGCACTTATTTAAATTTGATCACATATTAGATACTTTGGATAATATGATCAAAACGTCACTTTCCAAAATTCTAAATTGCAGTTTTTATGAAAACAAAGTGTGGTCTCAGGCCACCCTACCCGTGTGTTATGGTGGCCTAGGAGTGCGGAAAATTTCAAGCATATCAGTACCGGCGTTTCTATCCTCGGTATACAGTGTGGGCAACCTCGTCAGTTCTGTTTTGGACCCTTCTATTGGATCTGTTGAGGTTTCTTACCTGTCCGATGCTAGAGACGCCTGGCAGGCAGCTTGTCCAGGCACAAATATTCCGACCTTGAGTCACTCTCAGAGAGCGTGGGACAAGCCTCTTTGTGAAAAAACCTGGCAAAATTTATTTTCTAACTTTTCTATAGATACAGACCGCGCGCGCTTGTTAGCTGTCTCTCAGAGTGACTCAGGTCACTGGCTACAAGCTATTCCATCAACAAATACTGGAACAATGTTAGACCGTATAACATTAAGTCTGTGTATTTGTCTTCGTCTTGGTTGCAGGACCAATCAACCTCATCGCTGCCGCTGCGGAGATCTCGTCAACGAGCTCGGCCACCATGGGCTTTCGTGCTCTTTAAGTGCTGGTCGAATATCACGGCACTCGGCTATTAACGACATTATCCGCAGGGCTCTTGTTGTCGCTAACGTGCCTTCCGTACTGGAACCAGTCGGTATTGCGCGGGGCGATGGCAAGAGACCGGATGGTATGTCTTTGATCCCTTGGAGTGTCGGCAAGTCGCTGGTGTGGGATGCCACATGTGTCGATACACTCGCGCCATCTCACTTACCGGCGACTTGTAAAGCTGCAGGGGCAGCTGCGGCCAGTGCGGAAAATTCAAAATTCAAAAAATACGCATCGATTGGACCCAACTATATTTTTGTGCCTTTTGCGGTCGAGACCATGGGACCGTGGGGGTCCGAAGCTCGCCGTTTTGCTCGCACCTTGTCATCAAAATTGATCGAGACCTCCGGAGACCAGCGGGCGGGGAGCTTTTTCCGCCAACGCGTCAGCTTGGCTATCCAAAGAGGAAACGCTGCCAGCCTTCTGGGAACCCTGCCGTTAATCGGAAGCAGCGGCAGGCTTGAGGAAATTTTCTATATATAGATTGTATTTTGTACATATTTGTTGTAAATAAAGTAGATACGATTAATAAATATTGTTAAAGTGCAATACCATGTTTTTTATTTATTTCATATTTTTACTTATACCATGAGTAAATAGACATTGTCTTTATTTATGTATGCAGACTTTCACAAGCCACAGACTTACCGAATAGACAACATGCTCTCCCCTACAACTAAACACAAATAGCCACCACGAGACCAACCACAACAGTCGAGCACAACCGAAAAGTATGTACAATGTGGGTCCACTCCCCTCAAGACTACTTCAGTTGTGGCCAACTTACCCACCCTTAGGTATAAAAGTGTGGCACCTATACGTGGCACCCCCTTACGTAGCGTCAGAGACCATCTGCGGTAGGTCCTGCCGCCCGCGCCCGCGCCAGAGCATCCACGCTGGTACTCACTGTGAGAGTTGCACCGTGATCACTCACTACCATTAATTGTCCAGGATGGTACCATAGCTGTAATGTGCACTCACCTCACAATGCGCATTCACGCATTTACCCAATGCCTACAGCTGGGTTGCCGGAAAGCTAATCTAGTGGAAGCCCTCTACCACAGATCTCTACTTTCTATCCAGGAAAGTTCCGGTTCCAACGATTTCTTGAAACTTGTTCCTGACATGGTATTTTATTGATTCCTCAACCACCACCGTTAGTCTGTGCACAATAATAAGATATTACCTGTTGTTGTGTGACTACCTACCTATAATACGATAAAAAAACACCCAAATAATCATAAAAAGATTTGTTACATTCGTCATCATCATCATTATATATGCATATGCATTACAGCCTATAATGTCCCACTGCTGAGCACAGGCCTCCTTTCACAAAGGAGGGTGAAAGGGAATGGGCAGATACTCCACCACGCGTGCCCACTGCGGATCGGTGGAGGTAGGCTAGTGGTCAACCTACTGTTGGAGTTTTCAAATCGCCCATTGCAGTAGGCTACCAACTAGCTTCAACATCATCAGTCTATAATGTCCCACTGCTGAGCACAGGCCTCCTTTCACAAATGAGGGTTAAAGGGAATGGGCAATACTCCACCACGTGTGTCCACTGCGGATCGGTGGAGGTAGGCAAGGGCGGATCCAGCCTGCAGGTCAGGGGGGGGGGGGTCACACACTTATATCCAGCTTGGATGGGTTTCAAAATACAGTAGGTAGATTTGTAAGAATTTTCAAAATCTGTCATTAGTTCTAGTGATTACCTAGGTCCTACAGAAAAGAGGAGAAAAAATCATACTCAATCACATTTTCATTACTCATGTGACCACAGAACAACACAATCAAGGGTGTGATGCGTGCGAGTGATTAAGACGGCCGAGGCTCAGGGGGGGTCATGACCCCCATGACCCCCCCCCTGGATCCGCCCTTGGAGGTAGGCTAGTGGTCAACCTACTGTTGGAATTTTTCAAGCCGCCTAGGAGGCATCCAACCACCTTAACGACTATCACAATTAAGTGATAACCGGGACCAACGGCTTTACGTACTGAAGCCCGGAAACGCTCGATTTGAAATACCATTAGGCGGTCATTCATCTAGGTACCGACCACGACGGTACCTAGATGAATTTTTGAAATGATGAAACGGTAGCTTAACTTTGACGGCTAATGATGCTACACCACGAGCGCTTCAACTAGCTTAGCGACGTGATAACCGGGACCAACGGCTTTACATGCCTTCCGAAGCACGGAAATGCTCGATTTTACCACTAGGTAGAATCGGAAACTTTAGGTAATGGCGGCTGTGAAGTGCGCTGCGAGCCGGCTTTGCGCAGGTACAATCTTGAATGTCGAATTCTAACTCTGTGGTTTTATTAAAATTTGTCTGTGTTTCTATTATATATTCGTGATATTAACCTGTTGGTTCTCGCGAGGGTCACGCGTCCTATTATAACAATTTTATTGATGTATTAAGGAAAAATTTCGGAGTGCATGTAGGTACTTAAAAAAATCATTGATCTCGAATGGCGTTTGTTTTTTGAGTCTTGAGATGTGAAAAACCACAGAACAGAGTGTGAAAAACGATATTTACAAATGCCATCCCTCTTCCATGAAATGTCATCCCACACTGGCCACACTTCCCCTTAAAGATTCCCCTGTGGTAATACTTCTTGGATCATGGTAATACCCATGTAATACCTATACCTGCTGGCTGACAGATTGTAAAAAGAAGTCATTATAGTATATTTCAAATAACATGAGTTCGGTGACACATGGTATTTTATTAAATTTCTCAATGGTTAATGTTCATTTCGATATAATAAAGGAATACTATGATAGAGCTAGGTTTCACGAAATATTGTGAATATTATTTCAGAGTAATCAAATGGAATTTCACTAGATATTGGTAAAAAACCCTTGACCTTGACGACTCATCCTATGTGAAATAGAGTATAGTACTTATATCATTTTTATTGAGTAGATTGTAAATAGAGTAATGTTGTGTAGGTAAAATTATATACACTTACTATTCTGTAACTATAAAAGCGATTAAAACAATAATTTCCGTAAGTACCTACTAAAAGCGAATTGTAAACCCCGACTTAGGTAAATAAATAGCGGTTCCCTAAAACCTTGTTTTCCCACAATTTTTCTTCCGACTTTTTAATTAGGCCCGTTTCATTACTCAAATCGGATTTGCGTTTACGCCCCAGGCTCTTAAGAGCAGCCTAATTTACGCTGTCACAAAAAATTAGAAAAGAAGAAATTAAAGTTTTTAAACTGAAATGACTTGGGTGTTTGTTTGCTTGGGCGGAATGACATTTTTTATTTTCGGCACTCGGTTGATGGTTTCTAATTTTTTTGCATTGGTTGGTTGTTTATTTTCTGTTTTGAAGATAATAAAGGCTTCAAGTACTCCATACTTAGCACGACTACATATTTAAATTAAGAATACATTCTTCTTCGAAATTGATAGAGCTTTTAATTTTGATAACGCAAAAGCATAGAGGATTATATTGTATAGTAGTGAATTTTGCATTGTTTCATTTCCACAGGACCTGCAAGAGTAGTTTGATTTTGAAAAGATGAATCTTCGAATAGTAATTACCTATATAGGGTTCTGTTTTGGTCGGCGACAAGCGACCCAGGAGCGGTAGTACAAAATATATATTCCCCAAAAATGGACTTAATTCCATTAAATACTGTAAATATGTTGAGAAATACCTTATTCAATTTGAAATAAAATTAACGCAAAGTATGGTTACTAAGCACGTGCACCTGACAGACTAGAGCTAGGCGCAAGCCGCCATCGCCCCACCCCTTTACTCCCTCGTACTCCCGTTGAGTATTATGTCTACCTACACTTTAGCTAATTACATGATTTTCATTTTTTTTTTTTTTTTATTATAAAAAAAATAAAGTATTTTTTTTATATTTTTTTAGCACCAGTATCATTTGTATTATCGACCCTGAGTCGCTCGTCGCTGACCAAGACCTGTATACTTTTTAATTAGCAAGTCTTTAAAATTCTTCTCAAAATATGTGTCATTTTGATTTTTGAGGACTCATTGTATTATGACAATTATTAATCACGCTAATCTAAAACGTAAACTATACAGACGACATGCACGACAAACCTACCTACTTGTGAGGATGAAAATTAATTAAACTAACTAAACAGTCATAGGGCTAATTTGAAACAGCTGCTTCGGATATTATAATGTAAATTAAAAGCCGTGTTCATGTCGACAAGATCTGCCTGGGTCCTTCTTGACATATATCGTTACAAAGATGGTTGTGGTTTGATATTTCCTTGATATTGTTATTATGATTAACATAACAACCTTAAATAATGCTTGGTTATCTTTGGTCTATAATAATATTGTTATAACCATATTACACTTAGTATATTTTCGTTATGCGTATAAAAACTTATATTACAATCCTTATGACAACTTTGCGAGAGAGAAAGAGACGCATGTAGAATTTTGAAGTAATTTTTTTTTTCGAGTAAGACGCCCATGTCGTCCCGAGTACTTTGGTGTGGTTTCACATTTTAATAAAAATTATTAGGTACGATTGTGCATATTGAACTAGAAAACACGGAGGCAATAACGCTGAAAAGGAATGGGCAAATACTCCACCACGCTGCCCGTTGCGGATCGGTGGAGGTCGCCGGTCGGCTGGTGGTCAACCTTCTGGTAGAGTTAGTGATAACTGGCACCAATGGGAAATAAATGAATTTGAATTTGAATGGTTTTATGTGCTTTCCGAACACGTAAAGCGCTCGAGTTGAAGTAGGTACCACTAACAAAACTTCAACGGCGTCGTAGCGACATCAACGTAAAACTGTGTTTTTTACTATTATAAAGTCAAATGAACAATTGAAAAACGATCCTATTAGACAACTAAGACACAAGTATCCTCGTCTATGAAAGTCCGCAGAGGCGGCCAACTTAAGTCCGCATTAATATTTAAACAACGACACATCTAAGTTTTAATAACACTTTTATAAGTGTACTTTTACACGTTTATACGTATGCCATACTCATCTACATACTTCCAATATTATGTTTTTCTTATTGGCTCTACATTTTAATGATAAAAATGTAGCGTGTGACGTGTGACCGAACGAAATTAATAAATAGTATATTACTCACCTAGGGCAGGAAAGTAAGAAATGTCTCAGGTCACATCACATGTAATTGTTGGCCGAGGCAAAGCCGAGGTCGACAAACATTTGATCTGAGGCTTTCTTATTTCCTGCCCAAGGTGTGTATACTATTTTTCTCCTCGACTGAGGCGGAAAGCGGCATTTTCGTTTAACGCAGCGGGACGAAATTTGACGCTTTCCGCCCAGAGGGGAGAAAATAGTATTTTAATGTATGGAATACATAAAAAACTTTTGACTAAACGGAACACATACCTACTTATAAAAATACCTCCCTGAATTTTGTTGAGATAAATAAAAAAATAAAAGAAAAAATAAAAATAAAATTTAAAATGAAAGTAGTACCCAGTCTCCTCAATCATTGTTAGCGTTTGGAAAATTATTAATTTAAATGGAAAGATATACTGCATCTGTTTCATATGAAATTTAGATTTAATCTCAAATTGATTCGGGATGATCGCCTGGGCCAACCGCGCGGGATATCGAATTTCTTCCAAGTCAGGTCACGTACTGCCACGTTTGATATAGGGTGCTCCGTACTACCAAACATGGTTTTCCAACTACTACTCAAGCAGATAGCTAACGTCTTTGAGGGATGTATGTTTGTAATAAACGCAACTATTTGTAAATAGGATATAGTTTCTACCAATTACTACAAATCTTTACCATCAATAAATACTACAACATACATATCCCACAAAAACGTGAGGTAGCTACTTGATTATTATTAAAATTAAATAAAAACATAAATACCACTTTTGAGAGCTCATAGACAAGGTAGGTACCTACTTGATTAAAAGAAAATCCTAACTAATATTATAAATGCGAAAGTAACTCTGTCTGTCTGTCTGTTACGCTTTCCCGCTAAAACCGCTGAACCGATCGCGATGAAATTTGGCATGCATATAGCCTATGGTATGGAGAAGGACATATGCTTCTTTTTATCCCGGGAACGCGGGTGAAACCGCGCGGGTCAGCTAGTTTAATAATTGTCTTTTTGATGAATCATCGTCGAACATGCTGCTCTATTACAAAAAGTGAATACCAACTGTATATAGTTATTCGAACATTTATGGTAGTGTAGTAAGCATTGACTTATAAAACCATGGTGGTAAGTACGAAATATTTAAAGTTTTGTACAAAACTCCATCCATCCATTTACTTCAAATATAAGTTTGGCGAAATAATTTATGACCAACTATTAAAATATAATATTATAATGGAAAGATCCATTCATTTTAAGCTCGCCCGTTTAATAAATGTACCTTTCCCAGTTTTGCAGCAGAGAGCATCAGTTTAACTGTCACTTGGCGCTATTTCTAACTCGAAACAATTCCAGAAATGTAATATTTTTAAAGCCATTTGCTAGAAGCCTTCCACCTCGCGCTAGACTCAAGCTTATTTTTTATTTATCCGTTATGTGAACATGGAGTACCATAACGGAAATGGAATCTCTTTTAACCGAGGTAACTGTCTTATATGTGTGATTGCTTTGATTTCAGCAGTAGGTACCTTTGACATTCTAAATATAATTTCTTTATATTTTGAAGACAATCTTTATTGTTAGAGCCATATAAAGAAATCTTATCTTATGGTGCATCCACGCTACGCGAACCGAGCACGAGCCGAGCCTCTATTCTTTCGTTGCTGTTGTTGAGAATCTTGTAGTTTGTTAAAAACAGACTTGTTTTTATTTTGGTATAAAACCTTCAAATTCAGCATTTATTTACATTAAAAGTGTCATGTAAGTAAGTGGTCGGTCAGTATAAAAACTGGTAACACTTTAAATCTGATTTCCGATTTTAGAAGCTTTCACCACTCAGTGATAATCGGCTTAAATAAAGTGGGATTTGGGATGCTATTCATAGAAAGGTACTTTACTATTGATATTTTGATGAAATCGTAACGAAAGGACTGGAAAAGTTAAATCAAAGAGCTATCCGCGATATAACGCACTTACTATAGTCAGAAATCAGAGTATAAGCCAAGTATTCATAAGTACAATATGGCATAAGCATAGTTATTACCTCTAATATTATGAATATGCTATAATATAAAGTATATTATGATAGGTATAGGTTCTTATTTTTAAGATATTGACCGTTTATACAATGCATGATAATTGTAAAATATTACGGATACGACTGGTGTGAGCTGGCATATACTTATAAACAGGTGATCCAATAACCAATGGCAGGTTAAACCTGTCTGTCATATACTGTTGTTATGGTTATTGAATAGCAAATAAGGATGAAATGGCAAATGGGGCGCGTGGATTCTACCGAACCGGTCAATATGGCCGGATTACCGGCTTTGTCCAACTGATGAATAATTGTGTCCAACATCCAACCGGGATTAAAGAGCTTTCTACTGATTTAATTGACGGCACCACTACGATAAATATGCGAGCGATTCAATAAGTGACTTTAATTATATTATGTGAATTGTATAACGTTTATTAAATAATATGCATTAACATCACACGCGTATCGCATACATTATGCATGTGCGTATGGATTTGGTTATTCGATTTGAAAAGGGTAATTTCACCCGTTATTCGCGATTAGTGTCAGCCAAATAGATAGCCGGTGTAGTATCTATGGTACGGACGGACGACGCGACGGTACATATACTCGGTTAAATCCGGATAACACAGCGACGTCCTGGTTGAATTACCGGCTTTGTGTGACTGATGACTCATTGTGTCGAGCTCTCGCAAACTATTATTGGAAATTCCGCCCTTCTGCTACTCAAGGGATTGATAGAGTTCGGTTGAACATAAAGCTTCTTCAATTCTAAACCTTTACTGTTAGTTTTATGTCATTATTTACGAAATATCTCTTCAGTTTTAGTGGTGGAAATTTCCCTTGAATTATCTTCGTATCCATCTCGAGAAGAGAGGGATATTATGCAATACAATAAAAGAATAATGTAAAGAAGTATATGACTTGAGAAGAGAAATGGAATCTATAGTAAAAAATAGATCGGAAAGATCGTAGCACTGCTACGAATCGACTACGACATCGTAGCAAAATATCCTCCAGGATATCGCGTCTTAAAATTTCACGGTGCTAAATAAAAACATTCACAACTTAATCTGTAAGTAACAAGTGTATTCATGATGGTCGGTCACTTCCATCCAAATGATCGTGGTTAAAGCAATAGTCGCGTTAATTACCCTGTGGAACTCGACCAAAGGGACTGAAGGGACCACCAGCTTTACTTGAACTTCGTCATTTACCATTTTATGTATACCTATACTTTGTTTCCAAAAATAACCAATCTTTGATGGAATATTTGATATAGATTAATAAGGCATATTATCCAACTAGGCTTTTTGAACCTTGCATTGAAGGAATTATTGGATTTGTGTAGTGAATTTTATTTAAAATAATACTCTTAGTAGTCTAGATTCTTTGTTACAAAAGTAACTAAAACTATTTATCTATATTCTAAGTACTTTAAACAATTATGTTAAATCAACTACATGTTGGAGGTATAATGTTGTAATCTTAAAATAAATACATCAGTCGATAACAAAAGTACTCACTACCAACTCTATATTTACGTAATGTATAAATATATATAGGTATATATTTAAGTGGCAACATAAAGGGTCTTATTACATCGGCTAAGATATAACAATGCTATTATGTGGCCCCTGCCTTGTCAGTGTGACCGCACAGTCCTAAAACGGATTCTTGGTTAATTCGCTTACGCCGCTTTGATTTGGCAGCAGTAAATTATTATACCCTCACGAAGTGTTTGAAGCCAAATAGAAACTCTATTTGAAGCAATCTTGGTCTCACAAAGCTTTCATAATAAATAGAAGCTTTCATTTGAAATCTCAAAATGATAGACTTTGTAGATTTTTCATTTGAAACTTTTTCAGAGAGATATTATGATACCTACTACCTAACTATTTATCTTTTGCAGAATGAATGTCTTTTAATCTTGTATGTATGTATATACAGTAAGTATGTACAGATAAGATATCATATCTTCCTTATCTTATTTCTCGACAACACTCTCTTTAGTACCTACTTGTAGTTCAAGTAGGTGTAGGTGTATTTTCAGCCTACATTTAGAATTACTTCGGCTAGCGGGCAATGATTATGTGATGTTGTAATGCCACTATGCGGAATCGCACGCTCACTAGGCACAGGTTAATGTGATGTTATACCATAGTCCATTACACTCCACACAACCTTAAGCTTTGTATGCAGTATGCATTAGGTTGATTGAACTGATTGATACGTACTAAGTGGCATTGAATGGCTAGCTTTTGCAGTTGCGTTATCTAGTTTTCATAAGGTAAATTTTAACGGCCTACTTATAAAACACTATTTATCTAATATACTGATTAAATGGTCGCATTGTTTGACATAAAAGATGTGCGATTTGTGAAAACTTAAACAATTGTTGTAGTCAGTAAAGGTGTGAGAGACGCCCTTATACGCTATTACGAACGTAAAATTTTCATATTATCATGAAATGTTATTAAAATATTGGTTAATGAAAAAAGTACAATGGGGTATGAGTAAGGTAGGTATATTCTTAATTACGTGGAATATTTTAACAAAGGTATTTATTCCTCGTATTTGATCTTCCTCTGTCTGACTGACTTCAAAGCGCGACCACAACATTCCGTGGAAGAGCCGGTCGAAGCTAATTCTATACAACATCAACATTTCGGAATAATAATATTCTTTCATAAATACAAGCATGTACTCGCGTCACTGTGCCAGAATTCATGCAACTTTGCCAATCAATTTGTTTCGCCCTCTAAACTAAAAGAAATATTGAGAATTAAGTTACTGAACATAAAGTTATTTATTAATACACCAGCCTATAACAGTGTGATATACTCTGGACGTAATGACCTTAAAAGTTCAAACCTTCTTTAGGTAATATTTCATCCAACAATAAAGAGTACGCAGTTGTGAAAATATTAGCTAGGTCTGAGTAATTAATGGAAAATCTTTTCAAACTCCGCTTTCAACAGCTTTTGTATACTGTTTACTTTTCTTTTTCTTAGTAGAGGAGTATTTATTTCAGCATTCATTACGAATATTTTTATACCAATATAAGCAACTTTGCATGGAAAAAAACCCGGATGTGCTTTTCTAATTAAATATTTATTTTTACAATGAGCTTTCACCATCTTTTTCACAAGAGTAGATCTTTATCAGAAAATTTTGGCAATTCAATTTATTTCAAGTCAACAGTAAAAATAAAGTCAACAATGCCGTCTAGACCAACGGTTCCCAAATAGTGGTCCGCGGAAACCGCTGTTGCCCAAAAAAATTGGAAACCGCTGGTAAACACCTAAGTGAATACTCTAAACATGTATAACTTCGTAAGCGATCCTAAGTACAATTTTATTAGTAAGTGTATTTAAGTGTATTCCGAACCGGTGGTAAATTCAACTGTATGTACCAATTTAACCTTCATAAGTGCCTTACTAGGGTATAAACTGAATATATTACTTTTTATTTTAATTTTGATTAGAATATTAAGATATTAAATAATGTGGGTATAACTTACACTAGGCAATTAAGAAATAAGCTAATCAATACATATTGTTTATAAAAAATAAACAATAAAAACAATAAGGAAATACAACCGACGAAATAATGGAAGTCCAACTGATATATCATCTTTCAGATGCTCTTAGTAAAATTTATTGTCAGGGGAAAAGAGCGCGGTATAGAGTGTTGGGAGGGAAAACATGATATAAACATTATTTTTACATTTTAAATAAAATTTGATAGACACTTTTGTCTAAAAGAACTCGTATTTATTGTGACAATGGACATTTATAATATTGTGCTATTGAAATACTTTATTTTGTAAAACGTAACACATTAATAAGAAATAGTTTTCATTATGCAGTTTTTACATAGTATTTAATTTAAGTAACTTGCAGTGTTTATTTATTTAAGCCTAATAAAGTTAATACTAATAATAATAACTAAAACAAACTAATATTAGAACTAATATAAAATATGTACAATTACGGGGCGTCAAAAAATTCGTCCACATCGCTGTCAACAGGAAAAGTGCCCAAAAGGCTGGCAGCATTGCCACGTTGGATGGCAATGCTGATTCTTTGGCCAAAAAAAAAAGGCCAGCCCTCTGGTCTCGTGAAGAGTCGAATATATATTTAATATTATGCAGTTAGCTGGTACATTATTATGATCCGTATCCTATTTAAGAAGAAACTTAATAAAACTTATTTATTAAAAACATTTTCTTACTAAAAGATTAAATAAACTGCTCATAAGCTTTGGATACAGTTTCAATATTAATAACATTTCAAAACCTCATTAGAAAATATTCGAGGTATCTGGAATACTTAGGTACAATTGTTAAACTAACTAGGATTCACTAATGTGTTTTTGAGTCCGCTATATCTATGTTCTCGAGGAACTGGATTGCCTCAACGTTCACCAGATGATGTAGTCGGTTTTGGTGAGTGTTTGCTTAATTTATAATAACTTTGCGAACTAATTCTTCTTAATTGTGAAAATAATAAGTTTTGTTAAAAAAAAAACTAGCTTTTTTTGTTGACTGTACTTACATTGTCATCCAATATACTGATGTATACCAAATATCAAGTCAATTCAATCACTGGAAGTGGGTGAAATTCGACATGCAAGATTCCACCCGAACAAACATAGTAACATACATACATGCATTGCAAGTTAAATAAAAGCATGTAAAATAGCTTTAGGTAGGCTGGTCTACAGAGGACCAACATTGGAGGCGTTTGGGGTTGAAACCTTAGGGCCTGGGGGACTGGAGGCTCATCGATTGTTCAAAGAGGTCTTATTTCGCCCATTGAGGCCTTTCATGGCAAGAGAGCAGACACGGATTTTCTTTTCGCAGTTAGTTTAAGATTTAAGTAGTCTTAATAGAGTTGTAATACGACAAATACATACATACATACAGGGTTTGTATTTTTTTTTAAATATCCTGTTCACATAAAGTCTTAGAAATAACTACATAAGTATTTATATTACATTTTGTTAATCCCTTTCTACGTAAAAACAACCCAACTATTTTTAATTAAGTTTTAGTTAAACACGTGCAAAGGCATAAAAAATAGATGAAACGAAATAATTTAGGTATAGGTAGAAACAAAGTTGAATTAGGCTTGGCTCGCATGTCGCTGCGTTGATTTCCCAACAGGCCTGTCAATTCCTCTGCGTTGGAATATCACTAGCTGCACTCTATTTAATGAAAGATTAATGTATAATCAGCTTTATTAAGTAACAAACTTGTTATAATAACATTTTCAAAACATTCGCTCGTATCTTATTATCGTTTTAGTATCTTAATACAGCTTATTACGCACTAGTGCTTTTTACTTTACATTACCGCACAGTTCTATGACAGGTATAATCCCAATTCTCAATTATGTTATGTTTGTACCTCACTGCAAGTGATATGTGTGTAGACGAAGCATTCTTAATTTGAACGGGTAAAACAATTTGAAGTCGAATCGATGTAAAAAAAAATCTAGCGCGCCATATTTGTTAACGTTCTCATTGTGTGGTTGAGGATTATCAAAAAATCTACTTAAAAAAATATAATTCTGTTTTTTTCCTCGCAAGCGTGTTGAAAAACGTCGTATGAAACGCGTGTGCATTGATTATTACACTCTCGGCTCCCTTATAGCGTTCGCCTGCGGGTCACGCGCCGTCTGTAATTACCAACTTAACACACATGTATTTATCTTATTTACCTTTTGCTTGACTTTATCTTATTTACCTTTTGCCTGAATCAAGCCCGTGAACTTTTTACCGTTCGTAGTTTACTTTACATAGTCCGACTCGCACTTGGCCGGTTTTTTTTGTTTTAATAAACTAAGTTGTAATATTGCTAGCAGTATTTTGTTTTGAGTTGAAAGAATAAATATAAGAAATAAGATTCAACTTAATAAAGTGAAGTGTTATTTTTGGTTGGGATAAATAGTTTTACATTGTTATGAAGCTGGTTATGGCAGCTAAGTACCTACCGGCAGCGTCGGAGGTGTCGGGTAGCTGAGGTTAGATGCCAGTATCCAGTTAATTTCGTTACGATGTAGATAAAGCACGTTGCCATTTGCCTCCCGACTCGTTTCCTCTCACCACCTTTTAATTTCTGTTTAAATATGCCCACTAAGTAAATATTACAATATTTTTGAAAATTATAGCAAGTAATCTTCGAAGGAGCTTTGTTTATAAGGAAAAAATGATATAGAGCGAGTTAAGTTATTTTCATATATTTTATTTATTTTTCTACCTTATTATAATACGCTTACTAACATAGTATATAAGTCACGAACAAAAAAATTATGTTATCTGAAATAAATGAATTTATTATTATATTTATATTCATTTGGAAAGAATGGAATAATGTGTACTTTACAGTGTTTTATACTGCATTCTTATGCATCTTTTTTCACATCACAGCAAGTTATTCATAGTACGTTAACTAATGATACCTGTAAACTCAGACTGACTCTCATACAAGCGATGTCGAAGCTGACGAGTAACACGCCTGCTCAGAAAATACCGGCGTGAAGTTAGCGGCCAAAAGTTAGCAGCCAATATAATCCGACCAAATTAAGAAGAATCCAATAAAATGCTTTATTTACCTTATTTACCATGGAAAATTGTTTAAAATATAAGGAAATAATAAAAATATTTGAAAAAAGGCCTCACAGGCGTGAAAATATCCTAAATAGACATGAATTCAGAATTAACTAAATACCAAAGTATTTAATAATTTCATCGGTTTCAAGGGTTCAAAGCAAAGAAAATTTGACAAATTACAAAAGACCATATAAAATCTTTGTACTAAATTGAGTTTGAATGATCTCATGAAAGTTTCAGAGCCATAACTCGAACAAAAACAAACGTAATGCCATAATTATACGTTTTCGTTTCTTAAGAATGAGTATAAGACATGAAAAAAGTCATGGTGTCACTCTAGAAATTAATTTATTTTAAAGATATATTAGCATACTAAGTAAATAATAGCATTCTATGTACTTACCGAGGGGATACATATGTTTGTTAGCCATCGGCGAAAATAATATCGACAAAAATAACTACATTGAATTTGATGGTAGATTAAACTCTCAAGTATTGTCGGTGTCATTTCAAATATGTATTTAAATGATAGGTACATAAGTCTTCTAAGTAAATAATATCATTCTATGTACTTGCTGAGAGGATATGATAGGTTTGTGTATCAATAGCGTAAAATTTATCGATTAAAATCTTCCTTTGAATTAATGGTAGTTGAACCTCTGAAAACTTGCCGGTGTCACTCCAAATATGTATTTAAATTAAAGGTACATAAGTCTTCTAAGTAAATAATATCATTCTATGTACTTGCCAAGGGGATATGATAGGTTTGTGAGTCAGCAGCGTAAATTTTATCGATAAAAATCTTTCATTTGACATTGATGGTAGATTAACATCTCAAGTCTTGTCGGTGTCACTCCAAATATGTATTTAAATTATAGGTACATAAGTCTTCTAAGTAAATAATATCATTCTATGCAATTGCCGAGGGGATATGATAGGTTTGTGAGTCAGCGGGGAATATAATAGAGACAAAAATCTTTCATTTGAAATTGATGGTAGATTAACATCTCAAGTCTTGCCGGTGTCACTCCAAATATGTATTTAAATTATAGATACATAAGTTTGCTAAGTAAATAATATCATTTTATGTACTTGTCGAGGGGATATGATAGGTTTGTGAGTCAGCAGCGTAAATTTTATCGATAAAAATCCTTCCTTTGACTTTGATGGTAGATTAACATCTCAAGTCTTGCCGGTGTCACTCCAAATATGTATTAAAATTATAGGTACATAAGTCTTCTAAGTAAATAATATCATTCTATGTACTTGCCGAGAGGATATGATAGGTTTGTAAGTCAGCGGCGAAAATAATAGAGGCAAAAATCTTTCATTTGATATTGATGGTAGATTAACAACTCAAGTCTTGCCGGTGTCACTCCAAATATATATTTAAATTATAGGTACATAAGTCTTCTAAGTAAATAACATCATTCTATGTACTTGCCGAGAGGATATGATAGGTTTGTAAGTCAGCGGCGAAAATAATAGAGGTAAAAATCTTTCATTTGATATTGATGGTAGATAAACAACTCAAGTCTTGTCAAGTCTTTCCTTAGATTAACATGTCAAGTCTTTCCGGTGTCACTCCAAATATGTATTAAAATTATAGATACATAAGTTTGCTAAGTAAATAATATCATTCTATGTACTTTCCGAGAGGATATGATAGGTTTGTGCGTCAGCGGCGAAAATAATAGAGACAAAAATCTTTCATTTGAATTTGATGGTAGATTAACATGTCAAGTCTTGCCGATGTCACTCCAAATATGTATTAAATTTTATAGATAAAAATCTTTCCTTTGACTTTGATGGTAAATTAACATCTCAATTCTTGCCGGTGTCACTCCAAATATGTATTAAAATTATAGGTATATAAGTCTTCTAAGTAAATAATATAATTCTATGTACTTTCCGAGAGGATGTGATAGGTTTGTAAGTCAGCGGCGAAAATAATAGAGACAAAAATCTTTCATTTGAATTTGATGGTAGATTAACATGTCAAGTCTTGCAGGTGTCACTCCAAATATGTATTAAAGTTATAGATGCATAAGTTTGCTAAGTAAATATTATCATTCTATGTACTTGCCGAGGGGTTATGATAGGTTTGTGAGTCAGCAGCTTAAATTTTATCAATAAAAATCTTTCCTTTAATTTTGATGGTAGATTAACATCTCAAGTCTGGCCAGTGTTACTCCAAATATGTATTTAAATTATAGGTACATAAGTCTTCTAAGTAAATAACATCATTCTATGTACTTGCCGAGAGGATATGATAGGTTTGTAAGTCAGCGGCGAAAATAATAGAGACAAAAATCTTTCATTTGAATTTGATGGTAGATTAACATGTCAAGTCTTGCAGGTGTCACTCCAAATATGTATTAAAGTTATAGATGCATAAGTTTGCTAAGTAAATATTATCATTCTATGTACTTGCCGAGGGGTTATGATAGGTTTGTGAGTCAGCAGCTTAAATTTTATCAATAAAAATCTTTCCTTTAATTTTGATGGTAGATTAACATCTCAAGTCTGGCCAGTGTCACTCCAAATATGTATTTAAATTATAGGTACATAAGTCTTCTAAGTAAATAACATCATTCTATGTACTTGCCGAGAGGATATGATAGGTTTGTAAGTCAGCGGCGAAAATAATAGAGGCAAAAATCTTTCATTTGATATTGATGGTAGATTAACAACTCAAGTCTTGCCGGTGTCACTACAAATATATATTTAAATTATAGGTACATAAGTCTTCTAAGTAAATAATATCATTCTATGTACTTGCCGAGAGGATATGATAGGTTTGTGAGTCAGCGGCGAAAATAATAGAGACAAAAATCTTTCATTTGAAATTGATGGTAGATTAACATGTCAAGTCTTGCCGGTGTCACTCCAAGTATGTATTTAAATTATAGGTACAAAAGTCTCCTAAGTAAATAATATCATTCTATGTACTTGCCGAGAGGATATGATAGGTTTTTGAGTCAGCGGCGAAAATAATAAAGACAACAATATTTCATTTGAATTTGATGGTAGATTAACATCTCAAGTCTTGCCGGTGTCACTCCAAATATGTATTAAAATTATAGGTACATAAGTCTCCGAAGTAAATAATATCATTCTATGTACTTGCCGAGAGGATATTATAGGTTTGTGAGTCAGCAGCGTAAATTTTATCGATAAAAATCTTTCCTTTTATTTTGATGGTAGATTAACATCTCAAGTCTTGCCGGTGTCACTCCAAATATGTATTAAAATTATAGGTACATAAGTCTCCTAAGTAAATAATATAATTCTATGTACTTGCCAAGAGGATATGATAGGTTTGTGAGTCAGCGGCGAAAATAATAGAGACAAAAATCTTTCATTTGAATTTGATGGTAGATTAACATCTCAAGTCGTGCCGGTGTCACTCCAAATATGTATTTAAATTATAGGTACATAAGTCTTCTAAGTAAATAATATCATTCTATGCACTTGCCGAGGGGATATAATAGGTTTGTGAGTAAATATCGAAAAGTTTATCGATTAAAATCTTCCTTTGAATTAATGGTAGCTTGACCTCTCAAGACTTGCCGGTGTCACTCCAAATATGTATTAAAATTATAGATACATAAGTTTGCTAAGTAAATAATATCATTCTATGTACTTTCCGAGAGGATATGATAGGTTTGTGCGTCAGCGGCGAAAATAATAGACACAAAAATCTTTCATTTGAATTTGATGGTAGATTAACATGTCAAGTCTTGCCGGTGTCACTCCAAATATGTATTAAAATTATAGATACATAAGATTGCTCAGTATATAATATAATTCTATGTACTTGCCGAGGGGATATGATAGGTTTGTGAGTCAGCAGCGTAAATTTTATCGATAAAAATCTCTCCTTTGACTTTGATGGTAGATTAACATCTCAAGGCTTGCCGGTGTCACTCCAAATATGTATTAAAATTATAGGTATATAAGTCTTCTAAGTAAATAATATCATTCTATGTACTTTCCGAGAGGATGTGATAGGTTTGTAAGTCAGCGGCCAAAATAATAGAGGCAAAAATCTTTCATTTGATATTGATGGTAGATTAACAACTCAAGTCTTGCCGGTGTCACTCCAAATATATATTTTTTAATTAAAGGTACATAAGTCTTCTAAGTAAATAACATCATTCTATGTACTTGCCGAGAGGATATGATAGGTTTGTGAGTCAGCGGTGAAAATAATAAAGACAACAATCTTTCATTTGATTTTGATGGTAGATTAACATGTCAAGTCTTGCCAGTGTCACTCCAAATATGTATTTAAATTATAGATACATAAGTTTGCTAAGTAACTAATATCATTCTATGTACTTGCCAAGGGGATATGATAGGTTTGTGAGTCAGCAGCGTAAATTTTATCGATAAATATCTTTCCTTTGACTTTGATGGTAGATTAACATCTCAAGTTTTGCCGGTGTCACTCCAAATATGTATTAAAATTATAGATACATAAGTTTGCTAAGTAAATAATATCATTCTATGTACTTTCCGAGAGGATATGATAGGTTTGTGCGTCAGCGGCGAAAATAATAGACACAAAAATCTTTCATTTGAATTCGATGGTAGATTAACATGTCAAGTCTTGCCGGTGTCACTCCAAATATGTATTTAAATTATAGGTACATAAGATTGCTCAGTATATAATATAATTCTATGTACTTGCCGAGGGGATATGATAGGTTTGTGAGTCAGCAGCGTAAATTTTATCGATAAAAATCTTTCCTTTGACTTTGATGGTAGATTAACATCTCAAGTTTTGCCGGTGTCACTCCAAATATGTATTAAAATTATAGGTACATAAGTCTCCGAAGTAAATAATATCATTCTATGTACTTGCCGAGAGGATATGATAGGTTTTTGAGTCAGCGGCGAAAATAATAAAGACAACAATATTTCATTTGAATTTGATGGTAGATTAACATCTCAAGTCTTGCCGGTGTCACTCCAAATATGTATTAAAATTTTTGGTACATAAGTCTCCGAAGTAAATAATATCATTCTATGTACTTGCCGAGAGGATATGATAGGTTTGTGAGTCAGCAGCGTAAATTTTATCGATAAAAATCTTTCCTTTTATTTTGATGGTAGATTAACATCTCAAGTCTTGCCGGTGTCACTCCAAATATGTATTAAAATTATAGGTACATAAGTCTCCTAAGTAAATAATATCATTCTATGTACTTGCCAAGAGGATATGATAGGTTTGTGAGTCAGCTGCGAAAATAATAGAGACAAAAATCTTTCATTTGAATTTGATGGTAGATTAACATCTCAAGTCGTGCCGGTGTCACTCCAAATATGTATTTAAATTATAGGTACATAAGTCTTCTAAGTAAATAATATCATTCTATGCACTTGCCGAGGGGATATAATAGGTTTGTGAGTAAATATCGTAAAGTTTATCGATTAAAATCTTCCTTTGAATTAATGGTAGCTTGACCTCTCAAGACTTGCCGGTGTCACTCCAAATATGTATTAAAATTATAGATACATAAGTTTGCTAAGTAAATAATATCATTATATGTACTTGCTGAGAGGATATGATAGGTTTGTGTATCAATAGCTTAAATTTTATCGATTAAAATCTTCCTTTGAATTAATGGTAGTTGAACCTCTGTAAACTTACCGGTGTCACTCCAAATATGTATTTAAATTATAAGTACATAAGTCTTCTAAGTAAATAATATTATTCTATGTACTTGCCGAGAGGATATGATAGGTTTGTGAGTCAGCGGCGAAAATAATAAAGACAACAATCTTTCATTTGATTTTGATGGTAGATTAATATGTCAAGTCTTGCCAGTGTCACTCCAAATATGTATTTAAATTATAGATACATAAGTTTGCTAAGTAACTAATATCATTCTATGTACTTGCCAAGGGGATATGATAGGTTTGTGAGTCAGCAGCGTAAATTTTATCGATAAATATCTTTCCTTTGACTTTGATGGTAGATTAACATCTCAAGTCTTGCCGGTGTCACTCCAAATATGTATTAAAATTATAGATACATAAGTTTTCTAAGTAAATAATATCATTCTATGTACTTTCCGAGAGGATATGATAGGTTTGTAAGTCAGCGGCGAAAATAATAGACACAAAAATCTTTCATTTGAATTTGATGGTAGATTAACATGTCAAGTGTTGCCGGTGTCACTCCAAATATGTATTAAAATTATAGATGCATAAGATTGCTCAGTATATAATATAATTCTATGTACTTGCCGAGGGGATATGATAGGTTTGTGAGTCAGCAGCGTAAATTTTATCGATAAAAATCTTTCCTTTGACTTTGATGGTAGATTAACATTTCAAGTATTGCCGTTGTCACTCCAAATATGTATTTAAATCATAGATACATAAGTTTGCTAAGTAAATAATATCATTCTATGTACTTGCCGAGAGGATATGATAGGTTTGTGCGTCAGCGGCGAAAATAATAGAGGCAAAAATCTTTCATTTGATATTGATGGTAGATTAACAACTCAAGTCTTGCCGGTGTCACTCCAAATATATATTATTTAATTATAGGTACATAAGTCTTCTAAGTAAATAACATCATTCTATGTACTTGCCGAGAGGATATGATAGGTTTGTGAGTCAGCGGCGTAAATTTTATCGATAAAAATCTTTCCTTTGACTTTGATGGTAGATTAACATTTCAAGTCTTGCCGTTGTCACTCCAAATATGTATTTAAATTATAGGTACATAAGTCTTCTAAGTAAATAATATCATTCTATGTACTTGCCGAGAGGATATGATAGGTTTGTGCGTCAGCGGCGAAAATAATAGAGGCAAAAATCTTTCATTTGATATTGATGGTAGATTAACAACTCAAGTCTTGCCGGTGTCACTCCAAATATATATTTAAATTATAGGTACATAAGTCTTCTAAGTAAATAATATCATTCTATGTACTTGCCGAGAGGATATGATAGGTTTGTGCGTCAGCGGCGAAAATAATAGAGGCAAAAATCTTTCATTTGATATTGATGGTAGATTAACAACTCAAGTCTTGCCGGTGTCATTCCAAATATATATTTAATTTATAGGCACATAATTCTTCTAAGTAAATAATATCATTCTATGTACTTGCCGAGAGGATATGATAGGTTTGTGAGTCAGCGGCGAAAATAATAGAGACAAAAATCTTTCATTTGAATTTGATGGTAGATTAACATGTCAAGTCTTGCCGGTGTCACTCCAAATATGTATTTAAATTGTAGGTACATAAGTTTTCTAAGTAAATAATATTATTCTATGCACTTGCCGAGAGGATATGATAGGTTTGTTAGCCATCGCCGAAAATAATATCGACAAAAATATCTACATTGAATTTGATGGTAGATTAAACTCTCAAGTCTTGTCGGTGTCACTTCAAATATGTATTTAAATGATAGGTACATAAGTCTTCTAAGTAAATAATATCATTCTATGTACTTGCCGAGAGGATATGATAGGTTTGTGAGTCAGCAGCGTAAATTGTATCTATAAAAATCTTTCCTTTTATTTTGATAGTAGATAAACATCTCAAGTCTTGCCGGTGTCACTCCAAATATGTATTAAAATTATAGATACATAAGTTTGCTAAGTTAATAATATCATTCTATGTACTTGCCGAGAGTATATGATACCATCTACATCAAAGTCAAAGGAAAGATTTGTATCGATAAAATTTACGCTGCTGACTCACAAACCTATCATATCCCCTTGGCAAGAAAATAGAATGACATTATTTACTTAGCAAACTTATGTACCTATAATTTAAATACATATTTGGAGTGACACCGGCACGACTTGAGATGTTAATCTACCATCAAAATCAAATGAAAGATTTTTGTCTCTATTATTTTCGTCGCTGACTCAAAAACCTTTCATATCCCCTCGGCAAGTACATAGAATGATATTATTTACTTAGAAGACATCTATGTACCTATAGTTTAAATACATATTTGGAGTGACAACGACATTACTTGAGAGGTTAATCTACCATCAATATTAATGTAGAGATTTTTATTGATAAAATTTATGCTACTGACTCACAAACCTATCATATCCTCTCGGCAAGTACATAGAATGATATAATTTACTTAGCAAACTTATGTATCTATAATTTTAATACATGTTTGGAGCGACACCGGCACGACTTGAGATGTTAATCTACCATCAAATTCAAATGAAAGATTTTTGTCTCTATTATTTTCGCCGCTGACTCACAAACCTATCATATCCTCTTGGCAAGTACATAGAATGATATTATTTACTTAGGAGACTTATGTACCTATAATTTTAATACATATTTGGAGTGACACCGGCAAGACTTGAGATGTTAATCTACCATCAAAATAAAAGGAAAGTTTTTTATCGATAAAATTTACGCTGCTGACTCACAAACCTATCATATCCTCACGGCAAGTACATAGAATGATATTATTTACTTCGGAGACTTATGTACCTTTAATATAAATACATATTTGGATTGACACCGGCCAGACTTGAGATGTTAATCTACCATCAAAATTAAAGGAAAGATTTTTATTGATAAAATTTACGCTGCTGACTCACAAACCTATCATATCCTCTCGGCAAGTACATAGAATGATATTATTTACTTCGGAGACTTATGTACCTATAATTTAAATACATATTTGGAGTGACACCGGCAAGACTTAAGATGTTAATCTACCATCAAATTCAAATGAAATATTGTTGTCTTTATTATTTTCGCCGCTGACTCAAAAACCTATCATATCCTCTCGGCAAGTACATAGAATGATATTATTTACTTAGAGGACTTATGTACCTATAATTTAAATACATATTTGGAGTGACACCGGCAAGACTTGACATGTTAATCTACCATCAATTTCAAATGAAAGATTTTTGTCTCTATTATTTTCGCCGCTGACTCACAAACCTATCATATCCTCTCGGCAAGTACATAGAATGATATTATTTACTTAGAAGACTTATGTACCTATAATTTAAATATATATTTGTAGTGACACCGGCAAGACTTGAGTTGTTAATCTACCATCAATATCAAATGAAAGATTTTTACCTCTATTATTTTCGCCGCTGACTTACAAACCTATCATATCCTCTCGGCAAGTACATAGAATGATGTTATTTACTTAGAAGACTTATGTACCTATAATTTAAATATATATTTGGAGTGACACCGGCAAGACTTGAGTTGTTAATCTACCATCAATATCAAATGAAAGATTTTTGCCTCTATTATTTTCGCCGCTGACTTACAAACCTATCATATCCTCTCGGCAAGTACATAGAATGATGTTATTTACTTAGAAGACTTATGTACCTATAATTTTAATACATATTTGGAGTGACACCGGCAAGACTTGAGATGTTAATCTACCATCAAAGTCAAAGGAAGGATTTTTATCGATAAAATTTACGCTGCTGACTCACAAACCTATCATATCCCCTCGGCAAGTACATAAAATGATATTATTTACTTAGCAAACTTATGTATCTATAATTTAAATACATATTTGGAGTGACACCGGCAAGACTTGACATGTTAATCTACCATCAAATTCAAATGAAATATTTTTGTCTCTATTATTTTCGCCGCTGACTCACAAACCTATCATATCCTCTCGGCAAGTACATAGAATGATATTATTTACTTAGAAGACTTATATACCTATAATTTAAATATACATTTGGAGTGACACCGGCAAGACTTGAGTTGTTAATCTACCATCAATATCAAATGAAAGATTTTTGCCTCTATTATTTTCGCCGCTGACGCACAAACCTATCATATCCTCTCGGCAAGTACATAGAATGATATTATTTACTTAGAAGACTTATGTACCTTTAATTTAAATACATATTTGGAGTGACACCGGCAAGTCTTGAGAGGTTAAGCTACCATTAATTCAAAGGAAGATTTTAATCGATAAACTTTACGATATTGACTCACAAACCTATTATATCCCCTCGGCAATTGCATAGAATGATATTATTTACTTAGAAGACTTATTGTTGGTTCAGGTATGCGGTTTCAACCCTTGTGTTGATTGCAGGGCTCGGATGGTGGGCAGCCTGACTATTGTGTCTTCCAGTAATGCGAAATTAGACCACTTCCAAAGTTTATAACAGGTTTATTGTGCGTATATCAGTATGTTTACAGTATAATATTCAAATTTTAACAGAGAGCGGTATTTGCCCGTTGCAGCCCTTATATAGGGGTGAACGTTTTTGAATGCTGCGTTCTTATTGGTCGATGATGACAGGCGCCGTCGTGGTCGTTCCGTTCTACGCGTGAACATGCCCCCGGACGTTGGAAGCTCCGTCTTCCAACACTTGAAGTTAGTTGGATTGGTCATCGGATACCGGAAGAGGGCAGATCTTGGAGAATGCTCGTCTCTTGACTCCTGATGATGTCTGGATATCAGCCACTCTGGATATACCATCCCTGCCTGGAACAGTATTAATAATGCGGCCCAAAAGCCATTTTAATGGCGGCAAATTGTCCTCTTTGACGAGGACTAGAGTGCCGTTTTTTAAGTCTTCTTTGTTGTTGTTCCACTTCGTCCTGGTTTGAAGTTCTGAAATGTATTCCTTCGACCAGCGGGTCCAGAAATGCTGTCGTATCTTCTCCACCCTCTCGTAACGTGTGAGCTGGTGCATCTGCTTGTCTTCCATGGCAGCGAAGACAGGAGCGGTCAGTGGACGGCCAACCAGAAAATGAGCAGGGCTAAGGGGAACAAAGTCAAGTGGATCTGCGGACATAGGAGTTAATGGACGGGAGTTCAGGACAGCTTCAATTTGTGTTAACACCGTGCTGAATTCCTCGTACGTTAAATGTGCATTTCCTACTACGCGTCGAAGATGATGTTTGCAGGATTTTACTCCAGCTTCCCACAAGCCACCAAAATGAGGTGAGTAAGGTGGTATGAATTTAAATTTTATATTTTCGTTAACGGCATAATTGAGAATATCATGCGCACAATTTTTTAAGAACTTAGCAAAATCATTCATGACTCCTACAAAATTCTTTCCATTGTCAGAAAATATTTGTGCCGGTTTGCCGCGGCGTGAGATAAACCGTTTAAGCGATAACAAATAAGCATCAGACGAGAGATCACTGACCAATTCTAAGTGAACAGCGCGTGTTGTAAAGCATATAAATATACAAATATATGCTTTAATCAGAGAAGCACCCCGCCCCTTACGATTCAATATGAGCACCGGTCCCGCGTAATCTACGCCGCAATGAAGAAAGGGAAAGCCTGGGTCTAGGCGTTCTTGAGGTAGATTACCCATTAAAGGTGTCAAAGTTTTACCTTGCAAGCGTGTGCATTTAATGCAAGAATGCACAATTTTTTTTGCTAGATTTCTACCTACTGGCCACCAGGTTTCTCTAAGCGTAAATAGTAATAATTGCGGTCCTGCGTGTAGTAAACAGTTATGTTCATGTCTAAATAAAATTTCTGATAAGTGATGTTTACAAGAAATTAAAATGGGATGTTTTTTATTGTAATTAAATTGAGTTGAATTGTCGAGCCTACCACCGACTCTAATTATATTATTATCATCCAAGAACAAATTTAATTTTAACAAGCTATGTGGTTTGGATATGCTTAACCCTTTGCTTAATAATTCATATTCGAGTGGGTATGATTCCTTTTGCGATAGTCGAATTAGTATTACAAGTGATTCATCGAGCTCGTCCGTACTTAAAAGTCCGGTGCGTTTATTTTGTTTATTTCGCGCATTGTAAACAAATCGTAAGATATACGAGGTAACTCGTTTCATACGGACGAATTTAGAAAATCTAGAAAAAGGGAAAAGTATTTGTTTGGTAATATCTTGATTTGATACAAAGGTATGTACTGTACTACCTTTGATCTCAGGTAACTCGTTGAGCACATCATTGTTTAATGTGTCTAAGGAAGTGCACTGATTATTATCAAAAATAGGACCGCATAGAAACGGTGGTCCCTCCCACCAGATTGTAGAAGAACTTAACACGTCTAGTCCAAGGCCTCGTGATACCAAATCGGCAGGATTAAGTGTGCCACTGACATGACGCCAAGTACAATTCTTAGTTAACTCAAGTATTTCAGCAACCCGGTTTGATACGAATGTTTTGAGAAGGTTAGGAGCCATACGTAGCCATCCTAACACGACTGTTGAGTCAGTCCAAAATGTTACGGTATTAAAGTGACAAAGTAACGATTGTTTTATTTTTGCAAACAATCGTGCACCTACTAATGCTCCGCATAACTCCAATCTGGGTATGCTGACAGTTTTTAATGGGGCAACTTTCCCCTTAGCGCATAACAACCTGACAGTAACAATTGAATCATTCGTGATAACGCGAACATAGGCACACGCTCCATATGCGACCTGTGAAGCATCAGTGAATATGTGTAGTTCTATTGTATGTATATTATCGCCAACGACTGCGTGTCGTGGGATTCTAAGATCATTAAGAATGAACAAATTGCTTACAAATCGATCCCAGACTCGCGTGACGTCATCGGGAACCGGTTCGTCCCAGTCCAACTTTAATAACCATAATTTTTGCAATAATATCTTGACAATCATTATAGTAGGACTTAATAACCCGAGCGGATCAAATATTTGTGACGCGTTTGATAAAATAGTGCGTTTAGTTACTTGTTTACTATCGCTTTTAAATTGCGTTTTAAAGTGAAATTCGTCAGACTCATTGAACCATCCCAACCCCAACGTTTTAGAGCTATTATTTTTATCTAAAGATAGTTCCTTTGACTCGTTTGTCAATAATGAATGCGATAAGTCACTGTCAAAGTTAAAAACCCATTTACGTAGGGGAACACAGCCTGATTTTAAAACGTTAGCGGTTTTCACACATAATTCTATCAATTTTTGAACACTGAAAGACCCTGATATCATGTCATCAACATAGAAATCATTATCAATTATCCTACTTACTTCCGGATCAGTGCATTCCGAAGCTAATTGCTTGAGACACCTTACACTCAAGAAAGGAGCTGACGCTGTACCGTAAGTCACCGTATTTAACTTATAAACTTGTATCGGATCCAAAGTATTATCACGCCACAATATTAATTGTAAATCACGTTGATTTTGATCCACTTCTACTTGGCGATACATTTTTTCTACGTCCGCACATGCCACATATTTATGCTCACGGAATCTTAAAAGAATTGAGAATAAATCTCCTTGGATGGGAGGTCCTACTCGTTGAATGTCATTAAGTGATTTATTTGTAGTCGACGGTGCGCTCGCATCGAACACTACGCGTAGTTTTGTCGTGCTGCTGTGTTCGCGTATCACACCGTGGTGAGGTAAAAAGTAGTGTGGTGTCTTGTGCGTGTGTGCGGGACTCATATGACCTAAGTTTTTGTACTCGTGGATGAAATCTGAATACATTTGTTTATAAGTAGATGAGCGATTGAGACGTTTTTCTAAAGATAAGAAGCGACGTTCTGCCAATGTATAAGTGTCACCTAATGACTCTGGCGATTCCTTAAAAGGGATGCGCACCCGAAATCGCCCAATTGGAGTACGTGTCGTTGTTTGTTTGAAGTGATTTTCGATAGCAATATCATCATCAGATTGAAAATTGTTTTTTGCCGAAATCTCTTCAATTTCCCAAAACTTACATAATTGTGTGTCTATGGATTGTGTAAAATGACAATGTATCGGTGTTCTATAGCGATTATCAGACAGGATAGGACCCGATAAGATCCAACCTAGTTTAGTGTTATGAAGAAAAGGGCCATTAGCTAGGCGCATTTTTCCTTCACAAAGCAAATCCCAAAACCTATCTGCACCCAAAAGAATGTCGACAGTTGAACATGTATAGAAATCGGGATCTGCTAAAGTAATATGTTCGGGTATGTGTAAATGAGGTCTAGCGATAGGTGAAGTGGTTAACGTCGCTATGCTAGGTAGCACCAAACAGTGTAAGCGAGTCGTGTAGTCGTCGATCTTTGATTTTATCGTAACTACACATGTTTGTGTGCATTGAGTGACTGAATTACCTATACCTTCGATTGTATGAGCAGACTGTATTAATGGCGTATTTAATCTATTGCATAAAGATTTCGTTATAATACAGCGTTGACTACCGTTGTCAAGGAGCATTCGCGCTTCCTGATAATTACCGAAATTATCAAGGATCTCCACTAACGCTGTAGATAACAAAACAGACTGTACAGACGACTGCGTGCATTGTGTGTCGTGTGTATGTACATGATCTACCTGCAATGAATTGGGCTGCGCGTGTGTGCCCGTGTCACTGTGTGATGCGTATGAACATAAAGACATTGGTTCTTTATGTAGTGAGTGTGAAGCTTGGCTATTATGGTTAGCCTGCTTATGACTCTCAGTTGTATTGTCGCGGTGTAGAAGCGTGTTGTGTTTTTCGTTACACTTTCTGCAAGGCCCGAATCTACAAATGTCTGTTGTATGTCCAGAGCGCAAACAGTTTTCGCATAACTGATTATTACGTATTAGTACTAGCTTTTCGTCTAAACTAACGTCAAGAAATGCCTTGCACGAGTACAACGGGTGATCCACGTTGCACTTAATGCATGGTTTTCTTGGTTTTCGATTTTCTCAGTTTTCGCGTTTCTCAGTACCAAGATGACATAATAATTTTGATGTTTGTTGTGGTTGTGAGCTATTATTAGATATTTTCTTAATCTCGTGCGTACCTTTACTGTGTGTAACTATAAGCGTTTCTAGAATATCGGCCCTGTTTTTCAAAAATCGTAATAAATCGTCTACCTTCACTTTGGTTTTGGAATCATCGGTTATCGTAGAAAGTTGTGTGATTTTATATTGTTCCCCCTCGCGTTCGGTAACTGAATCTAACTTAGAAACAACCAAATATATGATGAGTGTATCCCAATGTTCGGTGGGTTCGCCAAGCAATTTCAATGAACGGATATTTTTTAAAATGTTATCAATTAGTTTACGTAATAAAGCCGGTGATTCCTTAGACAAATTCTGTATAGAAAATAGTGCCTTGACATGATTATGCACGAGCAGCCTACTATTATTATAGCGGTTCAGTAATAGCTCCCACGCAACCGAGTAATTATTTGCCGAAAACTCAAGTGAATCAATAACGGACTCTGCGCTACCCTTTAATGATGATTTTAAATAATGAAATTTTTGAATGTTACTGATTTCACGAGAGTTATGTATTAGTGACATGAAAGTATCCCTAAACTCTAACCAGTGCTCATATGAACCGTTGAATGATGGTAAAATGATCGTAGGTAGTTTAACGGACTGCAACTTATTGTTTGAACACTGAGTTTGATCAGCGACCTCATCTTCATCAAGAATACACTGTATTTGTGCTTGTATGCTGTATAGCTTTGTTTCAAATGAATCACGTATATTAATTTGCTCTTGCAATTCTGACTCCGGAAGAATTTCATCTAATTTTGCTTGTACTGACTCAAACTCTGTTAGTAAACTAGAAGCGCCTTTAAAACGTAGCTTGAGTTCAGCTCTTTTGCTGCGGCTTATAGCTTGATTTTCAAATAAATTTACATAAGATTCTAGCTTAGTTAACCGGCTTTTTACAACACCTCTCTGCTTATTAAGGTCAGTAACTTGCTTACTTGAACTACTGTCTTTAGGAGTAGGGGACTTAGGCAATTTAGGCAATGGTAAATTATCACCTGGCATAATGATGGCTTATAGAAATCTGGAGTACTCACAGTTACAAAGGTGATTCCTGTCGAGCTGGCAGTGATCTCGTGGGACACTGCTAGGACAGCTACTGGAATCTGCGCGACCCAATGTACGGAGAACTCTGAAATTAAGCACGGTGTTTCACAAAGAGATGGACACTGGGGTAGGATAGTCTGGCTGGCTCGTCTCACCAAAATGCGCTTCAGATGCTGGAATATCCTCTTGTAGATGGGATGTTCTGTTGAAGTTTCTCGGCCCACAGTTGCTGGTTGTTGGTAGATCCGGCGCACGAAGGTCCAAATGTTGGTTCAGGTATGCGGTTTCAACCCTTGTGTTGATTGCAGGGCTCGGATGGTGGGCAGCCTGACTATTGTGTCTTCCAGTAATGCGAAATTAGACCACTTCCAAAGTTTATAACAGGTTTATTGTGCGTATATCAGTATGTTTACAGTATAATATTCAAATTTTAACAGAGAGCGGTATTTGCCCGTTGCAGCCCTTATATAGGGGTGAACGTTTTTGAATGCTGCGTTCTTATTGGTCGATGATGACAGGCGCCGTCGTGGTCGTTCCGTTCTACGCGTGAACACTTATGTACCTATAATTTAAATACATATTTGGAGTGACACCGACAAGACTTGAGATGTTAATCTACCATCAATGTCAAATGAAAGATTTTTGTCTTTATTATTTTCGACGGTGACTCACAAACCTATCATATCCTCTCGGCAAGTACATAGAATGATATTATTTACTTAGAAGACTTATTTACCTTTAATTTAAATACATATTTGGAGTGACACCGGCAAGTTTTCAGAGGTTCAACTACCATTTATTCAAAGGAAGATTTTAATCGATAAAATTTACGCTATTGATACACAAACCTATCATATCCTCTCAGCAAGTACATAGAATGATATTATTTACTTAGAAGACTTATGTACCTATCATTTAAATACATATTTGAAATGACACCGACAAGACTTGAGAGTTTAATCTACCATCAAATTCAATGTAGATATTTTTGTCGATATTATTTTCGCCGATGGCTAACAAACATATGTATCCCCTCGGTAAGTACATAGAATGCTATTATTTACTTAGTATGCTAATATATCTTTAAAATTAATTAATTTCTAGAGTGACACCATGACTTTTTTCATGTCTTATACTCATTCTTAAGAAACGAAAACTTATAATTATGGCATTACGTTTGTTTTTGTTCGAGTTATGGCTCTGAAACTTTCATGAGATCATTCAAACTCAATTTAGTACAAAGGTTTTATATGGTCTTTCGTAATTTGACAAATTTTCTTTGCTTTGAACCCTTGAAACCGATGAAATTATTAAATACTTTGGTATTTAGTTAATTCTGAGTTCATGTCTATTTAGGATATTTTCACGCCTGTGAGGCCTTTTTTCAAATATTTTTATTATTTCCTTATATTTTAAACAATTTTCCATGGTAAATAAGGTAAATAAAGCATTATATTGGATTCTTCTTAATTTGGTCGGATTATATTGGCTGCTAACTTTTGGCCGCTAACTTCACGCCGGTTCAGAAAATGCCTATTCACTCTAGCCTTGAAGGTGTCAAAATCAAAGGCGTCAGGAAACGCAGACGCCCGGAAGTGTATTCCACTCCTTTGCTATTCTCATTATACTTATTTATCATGTCAAGATGTGTACGTATCTTTCCAAGGTAGTTGGGAAGAAAATTATCGAGTATCTGCGTATGTTCCATGTGATTTTATATCAGATAATATATATGAAATTGTCCTGTTAGGTGTTAATGTAAAGTTTGTGAAAGTGCGTCCGTAAACCACGCAAAGTCAACATAAACAAAATCTAAATTATTTTTATGAATAGTGTGACTCTAATACTGGTTAGCAGGTTACTTTTGCTAAGAATAGCTGGAAGAATTCAGCAATTACACTTTTCAAAATAAGCTCAGTTTTACATTTTAGTCTTACTGACAAATATTGCATGATCCGGCGACAAAACAACAAATTAAACTCTATCAAAATAAGTAAATTTTCCGTACGCGCACCGTAGCCACATAATAGATAATAGAGAGAGATCCACAGAGGTAATCTGTGGTAATGCCGTAGGAATTCACTATAAGAATTAATAACAAATCACTCAAATGGTTTGTGTGCATTCGCCTGTACAGTTTGTTTTTACATTGATTGATTGCATCATAATTTCTGATATTCATAACGAAGTTTTTACGAATTTTTCGTTTAATAAAGAAAAAATATTCTATAAACCTGGGTTTAAGTATTTTAGGCCTTGATAGTAGTTATTTACAGTAATTTATTTAAAAATACAGTTTGAATAAATAAATAAATGTTAGCTTAAGCATTATTTATATAAAACATATATACTTTAACTATGCTTAAGCGTATACTCCTCTGTGTGCGCAAAGGGGTTGTTTTCCCTTCATTAACATATGATTAATATTATAAAAGAGCTTTAAATTATTTATTTCGGATTTAGATTGTAGAGGGCAGCATTACGAAAAATTTATAGGGCCAACATTAACCTAGCAATTTTACTAATCCACATCGGTAGTAATTCAAAAACTAATTACCTAGATTCAATAGGTTATTGTGTGCGTCGGAGTTTGGACGAGTCTCGGGGGCACTGTAACGACATCGACCAAGGCATTGTATTGCTGTAATTAATTATCCAACTTCAGAAACCCCTTGGTAGCCCCACATTGATCGTTTCAAGTCTTTGAAGTTTCAGTAGATGCTGTTCATAGCTTGTTGTTACATAAATTATTAATTAATGAATTTGGATTTTTGTATGGACCTATGCGCTTGTGTTTGAGAACACTCTCAACTTGGTTAGTACGTCGTGGCAGTAGGTGTAAAGCTTAGAAAAGATATTGTTCTCAAGTGCAGCTACCGGTACACACTAGTCAGGTGGGTACTAGAAAAGAAAGTACCCTTCTCGTGATTTAGCACACCCGGCTGCCGGACGACATGGCAACCACGTGTTTTTTGAGTCCCCGCTCGACCGCTGATCGCTGAACGGGGGCTCTACCGCGTATCTTTGGTGGTAATCGTAACGAACACCAATAATGTATTTCATCCAATCAGAGCACACCAATGGTCTTCGTCCTAGCGCGTCATTGGATGAATTTCGTTATGATTATCACCAAAGATACGCGATACTCGCGACTATACCGGCGCGGCGTGAAGAAATCCAGTTGATCATGGTCAGCTAAACAACATGGACAGGAGCCAAACCCATGGCCCCGCGGTCCGTAGCATGTAGCGAAAATTAAGCAACAACAATAGAGGGGTCATCATCAGCACATTCTACATTATTAGTTACTACTTTAGTTTTCAGAATAATATTGTGCTAAGTACTCTACTAGAAATTATTTATTAGGTACCCAATTTAAATGTACAGAATCTTGTTTATTTTAAACTTTGTGTTAGAGCTTAATTTAAAAGAGTCCCTTCCTTGTTAATGGAAAGGATTAAGAAGCTTATCTCTAAATGAAGTTACTCTTTCTTGAGATAAGCTAGCAGCGAAGCTAATAAAAATGGTGTTTTTTTTATATTTCGTGACTAATAACACCATACTTTTGTATGACGGCTACTACTAGCTCGAGTATGATGCATAGTTGTAGGTATAATTCCTCCACGTTATTTAACCTTACATTTTTTACACTAAAATAATTCTTCGGTATTGGTTTCGATCAGATTAGGACCCACTACATAATAGTAATAAATCTATGCTTGTGCATATATGGTCTCCTAATATCTAGTTTTATGGTAGGTATAATTAATTTCTAAGTGGGTTAGATAATATATTTCTAGAGCTAACTAACAATTCACAACTGGTGATTATTTAGTTTCTATCTTATCTCGTGTAAATACTAGGTAGAATATAACTGTTGTACATTATTTATTTATAACAAATATGTTTAAAATCCAATCTATGTAGGTACGGTTGTACCAAAAATGTTAATAATACTCGTCATGTCAAGCAACTTATTTAGTTTATGTTGTGATGTCATTGCCAAAGTTGAACAAAGGTTGTTTGTAAATAATATTATAAATGCGAGAATTTGTGTGTTTGTGAGGTACGTAATCACTTCGTATACCTACACACACATTATAATTTATTTCAAAATTATTACACAATACGAAACTATCATAGAATTTTGGCATAAATGATATTGTCCTGTATAGTATGAATAGTTTAACGCTTTGATATCTTCATCCATATCCCATCGATACTGGATAAAATAAGGCCCTTCGGGTCAAATTCCAGATTAGCTTTAGTCTTCGCTGATGGTTCCACTTTGAAATTTTTGAGAAATGCAGCTAATCCGTACATTGATTGTACTTCTGCAAAACGCATACCTGAAATATTCAATACTTTATATAAAATCTAAAGTGGTACCAAATTATTTGGGAGGATTTATGCGATTATCACACTGCCACGCGCCTACGCGCGTAGGTGCGTCACAAGCACCTACGCGCGTACTTGCGGGAGTGCAGATCTGTATCATCAGGTATTTACGCCCTCACGTGCGTAGTTGCGTTTTGTGGATTCACGGCGGCTCTGACTCATTCCATACAAAATCACGCACGGCACTACGAGACTCGGTGTGCCATACCTTGCGTCTCGCCGCGCACCCACGCGCGTAGGTGCGGGGCGAGACGCATGTAGGCGCGTGATCTGTATGAACGCGCGTGGATGCGTTTTCTGTGTGTTGGACTGTGCGTCTTTTCTATACAAATGGAGATACTTACAAGCAACGTTAAGAGACGCATTCACGCGCTACGTTGCGTGGGGCATGGCAGTGTGTTAACCGCCTTAGGTACTCGTAGGGATGTTGCAGAAAGACAAGGATTTTCTTCTTGACACAATCGTGGCATATGTGATATTTAACTAAAATGTATAGAGGCTACTAAGCAACATCAAGTACCTACTTACCTATAATGAACTGCGTACTCGAGCCTGACTGTATTTTTATCATAATGATAAAAGATTAAGTAAATAAAGTTGTATGGGTACTCGATCAGATGAAATTTTGAGCTTTTAACATGTAGGTTCTTAATAATACTTACCGATACAATTACGAGGTCCAACACCGAAAGGTAGATAAACACATTGCGGGATCTTCTGAATATTTTCAGGTGAGAAATTGTCAGGATTGAAAATTTCTGGATTTTTGAAATATTTTGGGTCGTTATTTAACCCACTTGGTGATATGAGAATAGGTGTTCCTTTTTCTATCATTATATCTGTTCCAGGAAAGGTATAGTTTGCTGAACACATACGTATAAGTACACCTGCAACGCTATATTTTCTCAGTGTTTCATCGAACACCATTTTCATATATGGCAGATCTTTAAGCGACTCATAGTTTAGCGTCCCATTATGCTTTTTAGTGGCATTACAAATTTCAATATACATTTCATTCTGTATATCTTGATGTAAAGCGAGTTCATGTAATAAAAAGGACATCGTAGAAGATGATGTCTCAAAACCCGCAGAATAGAAAACTAGCGCTTGAGCTGCAATCATTCCATTATTTATATCTATTTCTGATATCCCCGATTCATCTCTTCTACTTGCTCGACCTTGTTCCTTCAGCGCTATCATAAGATCCATGAAATCTTTTCTTGTCGATGTTTTTCCTTCTCTTTCAGAGACAATACTGTTAACAAGGTTAAGGAAAAAATCATCAATCTCGGTTGAAGCAGGAATAGGAACTTTTTTCCTAATGCCTGGTATAATCATATTTAGTATCTGAAGTAATCGCGAATACATAGAGGGTGTAAAAATTTTATGTGCCATTTCTCTGAATGCATTTTTTTCATCAGAGTAAACATTTAAATTCAACCCAAAAGCACAAGAACCGATGACATCAAGCGTATATTTTGCCATCAAGGATTTGATTTCACAATCAATATCATTTTCAACTAATTTGTCGATATGCTTAACAAAACTTTCTACACTGGTTTCTATCAGAGGCATCATGTCTTTCAATTTCTTTGAAGTAAATGTTGGCGTAAGTTTCTGCCTTAATATTCGCCAAGTCTCTCCTTCAGCTCCAAATAAGTTATCTGCGAGAGGACTGCTAGTTGTTTTGATACCTCTGTTTTGAAAAACGTGAAAATCTTTAATTGTTACCTGTTTTATAAGTTCCGGATCCCGTATAAGAAGCATAGGAGTGAATCCTCGGTAAAGTCCAACCACTTTATCATTCGGGTATTGTAGGTGAACTGTTTTCATAGAAGAAGCAATAGATTCCTTCATCAGCATAATATTTCCAAAGTTTCCAACGACCGGGTATGGAGTCGGCCCATTAACTCCCTTGTTCTTCCAATAATCATATTTTTTTATTAGTAAAGTATAGCCACTGTATATTAGTAATATCACATTAATTACTATCGAAATGAACAGTAACATATTGTATTGCAACGATACGACTGGGTTTAACAAATAACACAAGTACACTGTCTTACTTGATTATTTATATTCTATTTACATCTTCTTATCATAGTAACATAAGTAGTACTTGTTATGCATGACCGTGCAGGTTTTTTGTGTTTATTTCTGATAGTTGTTAGATATTGCCTGTCATGCATTATAATCGCTCCTATAACTCGATTTGTGCGTAACTTTGTCTAAATTTTGACCCATGTTGTACAATAAAATACGACAAATACAATCAAATAGGTATATTAAGTAAGTAAAAATATTTTCGTGCTACTTAGTTTTTTGTCATTATTCAAGCGTTAACAAAAACATGTGATACGATGAGACACTCACAAGTAGGTACTTGGGGCTTTCTTAAACATAGGTAAATGATGTTACATAAGCAAATTGCGGATTGCTGTAGGTATGCTAACTGAATGTAAAAGTTTTGAAGATTTTTGTTCGGAGCCTGGCATACTCATCAGGCGCCATTTTGTCGTTTTTTCATATGGCGGCGCACTATTACCATTACCCTATCCTATTACTTTAAATATTTGGTACTTTATTTACAACAAATATGTACAAAATACAATCTATAAATAGAAAATTTCCTTAAGTCTGCCGCTGCTTCCGATTAACGACAAGGTTCCCAGAAGGCTGGCAGCATTTCCTCTTTGGATAGCCAAGCTGACGCGTTGGCGGTAAAAGCTCCCCGCCCGCTGGTCTCCGGAGGAAATAAAGATAAAGATAAGTTTTTTTTTTTTTTTTATACCACTAAGGTGGCAAACAAGCATACGGCCCGCCTGATGGTAAGCAGTTACCGTAGCCTATGGACGCTTGCAACACCAGGGGCATCACTTGCGCGTTGCCGACCCTGAAGAAATCTCTTCACGCCCTTTTTGAAGAACCCCATGCTGTACTCCATTGGGAAAACCACGGCGGGGAGCTCATTCCACAATCTGACCGTCCGCGGAAGAAAGCTCCTTTGAGCCCGCACAGTTCGAAACAATTCTGGTTTCAATATGTGAGGATGGACTCCCCGTCGATGGCGAGAGTTGCGAGAGTACATTATGATACATGTGTGCTTATAATTGTTATGTTTACAAGATATAATACCCATTTTATGTTACTTTATTAATCCATGTAAGCGTAATGTTAGTGTTATAAATTGTCCACAGCTCAGTGTTGGATGTGGTGACTCGCGCGATGATGAACTCGTTCTCAGCAGCTTTGTGGTTCAGTTTGGTGATTCTTAATGAAACACTTTCTTGCGGCAATTATTCATGTATATTAAAATTAAGACTTTACAAATAATGCGTGTAAAATTCTGATGCGATATAAAAAAACGTTGTGTAGTTATCGTGCAAGAAGTAACGGACGAAGTGTCGTTTCAAATTTTAGGCGGAATATCTTTGAATACAAGGGAGGCGCATAGACTATAGACTGGGGTGACATTCAAAAACTACCAATCCGCGTATTTGGGTAGTGAGGTGCGTGAACATTCCCCCGGCCTTGGAAGCAGTGGCTTCTAATGTTGCACGACGACCAGATGTACTCTTCGTGAAGTGGACAAATCCTTTGACCAGTGGGACCAGAAGTGCTGTCTGATCTGCGCGACCAACTGGTAGCTTGTCAACCGATGTGATGGTGAGCTCTGGAGATCCGTCGCTGCAGGCGCTGTGAGAGGACGGCCAACCAGAAAATGGGCCGGGCAAAGGGGAATAAGGACTCTTGGATTTGTGAATATAGGACTGAGTGGACGGGAATGCTTCTACATGTGTTGATATCTCAAATAGTGCTTAATTTCTCGAAAGTTAAATGCGCGTTACCTATAACTCGTCTGAGGTGGTGTTTGCAAGACCTCACTCATTATTAGAACAAGAACTAGTAGCAACCTCATCTTCATCTAATATGCATTTAGATTGAGCGAGTAAACTATAGTATTTATTCTCAAATTCATCTCGGATATCCAGTTGCTCTTCCAATGCGGATTCAGGAAGAACTTTGTCTAATTTGAGTTGGATTTCATTAAATTCAGTAAGTAAGGTAGTAGCTCCATTTGTGCGCAATTTTAACTCAGTTTTCGTTGAGCGGTTTAAGACCTGTTTTTCAAAGGAACTTACATATTTTATCAACTTCGTTAATCTACCCTTGACAACACCCCTTTGCCTAATTTAAATCATCCCGCAACACACTATCAAGGTTTTTATCTGTTACAAGCGGGGACTTAGGCGGATTTAAACTCATTTTGGTGACAAGTGAGTAAGCAAAAGTGAATTAGGTACTTACTGAACAGACGATTTTTAACTACCACTGCAGCGATATTGTGTGTAAGTGTATGAACACAACTATGACGATTAATATAGAACGTATAATAAGCACTAGAAGTGATATAAGCACGGTATTACACAGGAGAATTAGGACGCGGATTAAGATAGGATATTCTGGCTAGCACGTCTCACCAAACTGATGTCCTCTTGTCCTGTTCTCTGGTCTCGATCCAAGGTACGCTGATGACGATGATCCGGCTCGAAGGACCAAATGTCGATAGCTCAGGGTTGGATGTGGTGACTCGCGCGATGATGAACTCGATCTCAGCAGCTTTGTGGTTCAGTTTGGTGGTTCTTAATGAAACATTTTCTTGCGGCAATTATTCATGTATATTTTATGACTTTACAAATAATGCGTGTAAAATTCTGATGCGATATAAAGTAACGTTGCGTAGTTATCGTGCAAGAAGTAACGGACGAAGTGTCGTTTCAAATTTTAGGCGGAATATCTTTGAATACAAGGGAGGCGCATAGACTATAGACTGGGGTGACATTCAAAAACTACCAATCCGCGTATTAGGGTAGTGAGGTGCGTGAACATAAATATATTTATAAATAAATAAAAGTTGGTTATTAACACACCAGGCGGTATCAAGTGAGCCGAGAGTGTAATGTAATGCACACGCGTGTCATACAACGTTTTTCAACATACTGACGAGGACAAAACAGACTTGTATTTTGCAATAAATGTCACTTTACGAGCGAGTGTGTTGAAATATAACTTTAAATTAAGCCACTATAAATTAAATTACAGTAGGGTGTCTAGTCTATGTCCTAAAACGTCACGTTACAGAGTTATTTGTAAAAAAGACCGACTAGGTATAATAAATATGAAATATTACTCATTTAATGTTTGTACGCATTCTATGGTGCTGAAAATCTAGAATAGCTAGATTGATTAATTAAATAGTTAGAACATATTACAGCTTTTCATAAAATTAGCCTAGGTGCCTTTGGTATGAAAAGCTGTATTTTTGCGATTTAGAAGTTGGTCCCATGGTAAAAGTTGTTCGTATTTATGAGTACTTTACGTGGTTTAATTTATTGTCGTATCCACCCGGTATACATCTTTAGAAAAGTGCCAAAGTACTATTTAAACTAAAAGTACCTGGGTGACCGAGCTTTGCTCGTTTTTTTTAGGTAAATCATAATAGTTTTTCACACAATAGAAGGAACTTGAAAAAAAGGGAAAAATAATAAATAATCATCTGGACTCGGACCGGGGTCTTCTGGTTTCAGGCCGCCCAATTTCCCACGCTTTTATAAACTCGTAGATGGTCGCTAAATTTACTTTCATATTCTAATGATATTGTAGCAGTTTTTCATTGCCTGAAAACACAGGTAAAATGACGTTTTCTAAAAATGAAACCTAGCTAGATTGATTTATCGCCCCCAAAACCCTCACATACAAAATTTCGTGAAAATTGTTGGAGCCGTTTCCGAGATTCAGATTATATAATAAGGTATATACAAATATACTACAAGAATTGCTCGTTTAAAGGTATTAGATTTCTTCCCTTTTATCTTTATACAATCATTCATTGTGTCTAGATTTTTTGTTAGAAGGATAGCACAGTGAAGAAATTTTAGTGCCTACTACAATGTATCTAGCAAAATCGCTAAACTGCAATAATTCAGAAAATTACCGCAGTAACACATATTTTGATATTAGAACATCAATTGGAACTAATCTTAGATACAACTAATTATATAATACTAGTTGCCCGGCACGACTTCATTCGCGGGGTGCCCTATCCTTCCCTACTCCACCCAAATAGATTTTCTTTTTTCGACAACCAACTGACACTTTTACACTTTTTTATTTCTGAAACAGAACTGTTTTTAACCAAAGAGATCGAACCACATACTACAGCTATGAAACAGACTTTCTGAACGCACCTATAAATATTTGACAACCAAATGCCATTTTTTTTATTTCTTAAAAGACAAAAGACTTCGGACTTTTTGGCGGGAACTTGCAGAGTGACGTTGTGTTTTCATTTTAAATTTCATCAATTCGTGTATTTTGGGTTTTATTGCATATTATCGGTGGTATTTTATCCAATAAAGATCATTCATGTGCACCAGTGAAGTGAAATGAAATGAATTATGTGTATCGTGTCTTTTCAAGTTGTCTCAAAGAGTCCGTGAAAAGCTTTAGTACAATAACCACCATTTTTTTTTATGTCATTAGGTTGACAAACAGGCAGACGGTCCACCTGACGGTAAGCGGTCACCGCCGCCTATGGACATTTGCAATACCAGGGGGATTGCCGATGTGTTGCCGACATCGAGGAAATATCCCTATAGAGTAGTAATACTGAACAATATAATTCCACAACTAGTCAGTGATTTGTCACTGAATTTGAACAGTAAGGACCACTCGCTGCGTCGTGTGTTTTTGACTTGGCCAATCAGAGTGCATGCGTCCTTGTCTTAACCAATCAGCGCGCATTGTCGGCGGTGGGAAATTGGCGGAATTTATTTCAACCAAAATAAACGTTATTGCGCTTCTATAGGTTAATTGTTCCATGGTTGCCGACCTTGAAGAGCTCTTTTTATACCCTTTTTGAAGAACCCCATATCGTAGCGCTGAGGGAAAACCGTAATGGGGAGCTCATTCCACATCCTAATGGTCCGCAGTAGGAACGTCCGACTGAACCGTTGTGTGGATGATCGAGGCGGCTCGAGGATATGAGGATGAACTCCACATCGCCGGCGAGCGGTGCGGTGGTAAAAAGGTGATGATGGCACCAGGTCAAAAAGTTCTTGAGAACACTCTCCATTATATAGACGGTAGAACACACAGAGAGAGCCAATGTTTCTCCGAAGGCTGAGAGGTTCCAAACCGCCAGTGAGTTCGGGATCGCCAACTATACGAGTGGCCCTCCTTTGCACCGAAGCAAGTGGATCGAGCTGGTAAGCGGGTGCGCCTGCCCAGAGGTGTGAGCAGTACTCCATTGTACTAAAATGAAAATGATATTATATAAAATTACACGTATGAAATGGCTGTATGGTTGAAAATAACCCTTGTCTATCCTTTTATGGATGAAAAAACTACTACTACTACTACAAAAGACTTCGAATGTTTCACAGCTAGGAACATTTTGTATTGGAAAATTAAATTGTCGTTTTTAGTATTTTCCGTCACTTATTATTTATGTTTCTCACCTTTTAAACCTTCCCTGAACTTCCACAAATATTTCAAGGTCAAAATTATCCAAATCTTTCCAGCCATTCTCGAGTTTTAGCGAGACTAACGAACATCGATTCATTTTTTTATAATAGGTCTTTACCTATGAAATTGCCGTTCTGCAGTACTGGCCATTTCAAATCAAAATATTTTTTGTTTGGCCAAGAATTCTAATTTCAAATTAATTTTATTTTAAAAACATGGAATTCTTTTTCCATAAGTAGTCATTTGTTTATTGATTAGTGTTACATTTTCATCGCATTTAAATCTTTTTCGTCATCATGGATACGTTAAAAATTCGAGTAATTATGGAATATGAGTACCGTCGTGGCAGCAACGCGGCACAAGCGGCACGCAACATCAACGACGTTTACGGAGCTATAGTAGATTTCAAATAACATGAGTTCGGTGACACATGGTATTTTATTAGGTTTCTCAATGGTTAATGTTCATTTCGATATAATAAAGGAATACTATGATAGATCGAGGTTTCATGAAATATTGTGAGTACTATTTCAGAGTAATCAAATGGAATTTCACTAGATATTGGTAAAAAACCCTTGACCTTGACGACTCATCCTATGTGAAATAGAGTATAACACTACAAACCAACGCACCACCTGTTATTGGTTTGCTCGCTTCCGTTCTGGGAATTTCGACCTGAAAAATGAACCTCGCGGTCGTCCGATGACTTTGGTCGACAATGGCGAATTAAAGGCGATTGTGGAAGCTGATGATACACAATCGACGGCTGAATTAGCAGCAGCTTTCGACATTAGCGTCAAAACAATATTGGTCCATTTGCGTCAAATTGGCAAGGTAAAAAAGCTTGACAAATGGGTGCCCCACGAACTCAATGATCGCCAGCGCGAAGAACGCGTCGAAACGTGTCTTGCACTGGTCAACAGACACACAAATGAAGGAATTTTGAACCGCATTGTTACCTGCGATGAAAAATGGATTCTGTTTGATAACCGCAAGCGCTCAGCAAGTTGGTTGGATCCTGGTTCAGCACCTAAACAATGCCCTTAACGAAAACTTACCCCTAGAAAAGTAATGGTCACTGTTTGGTGGTCTAGCGCCGGTGTGATTCATCACAGCTTCTTACCAAACGGGGTGAGCATTACTGCAGATGTGTACTGTGAAGAACTGAACACAATGATGGAGAAGCTGGCACATCTCCAACCAGCATTGGTCAATCGCTCGTCTCCGCTGCTCCTGCACGATAACGCGCGACCTCATACTGCACAGCAGACGGTCTCCAAGTTGCAAGAACTGCCGCCCTACTCGCCAGACCTTGCGCCTATAGACTACTACTTTTTCCAGAATTTGGATAACTTCTTGGCGGGAAAAAAATTCAATACCCGAGAGGCAGTACAAAATGCCTTTGAAGAATTTGTTGCCTCCCGTCCAGCTGATTTCTTTAAGAAGGGCATCAATAAACTGCCACTGCGTTGGCAAAGATGCATTGATGGCATGGGTGATTACTTCGATTAATACAAATAAAAAATACATGAAAAAAATTCGATTAAATTTTTTCATACAAAACGGCAATTTCATAGGTAAAGACCTAATATATATAGATTTACACGATTTACAATGGGCATTGGCTAGGAACAATGTAACGAAGCAGCATTCATGTCGCATGAACCGGGTAAGTTTGGAAAGGCACGTCAGCCGCGGTAAAGTACAACAATCCAATGAAAACAAGACTTGTTCGTCGGAAGATCCCGGACGGGTGAAGTTGTGAGGCAGGAAACATTCAATGAAGCCAGACCGCGCAGCCCAGCCGCTGCCACCGCCCGCCCGCCCTCCCATCAAAATATTTTGTCAATGCATCTTTACAAAGATCCTCCTTCGTTACTTGCAAACTTTCATATTTACAATATTGAAGTGCTTTTAAGGTTTTAAGTGCTATCTAGCTTGCTGGTAATCACGCTGATCTAACATGTTTTGACACCTTTCACAGATTAAAATAATAATAGAACCACAAACTTTCTCTGTCTGGGGATAATGACCGTCTATCTAGGAATATCATGCTAATATTTCGCCGTTCATCTTAATATATAAAATGATAAACTGATTGTTGATATATCAGCCCACAGCCCAAACCGCTGGACCTAGAGATTTGAAATTTTGCACAAAGATAGCTTATACAGTGGAGGCATCCACTAAGGAAGGATTTTTGGAAATTCCACCCCTAAGAGGGTAAAATAGGGGATGACAGTTTGTATGCAAGTCCGTCAGTTTTGAAGTTAGGATCTTCAAATTTTGTGTTTAGGCTGACGATTGAAAATTAATGTATAGTTATCTCAGCGTTTGAGTTAATTCCACCCCTGAAGGGAGGAAACGGGGTATGGAGGTGTGAATGCAAGTCCTCCAAATCAACAGTAAACTTCACTAAATGTATTATTATACAGTGTAGGCATCCACTAAGGAAGGATTTTTGGAAATTCCATCCCTAATGCGGTAAAATAGGGGATGAAAGTTTGTATGCAAGTCCGTCAGTTTTGAAGTTAGGATGTTCGAATTTTGTACTTAAGCTGACGATTGAAAATTAATGTATAGTTATCTCAGCGTTTGAGTTAATTCCACCCCTGAAGGGAGGAAACGGGGTATGAAGTTGTGAATGCAAGTCCTCCAAATCAACAGGAAACTTCACTAAATGTATTATTATACAGTGTAGGCACCCACTAAGGAAGAATTTTTGGATATTCCATCCCTAAGAGGGTAAAAAAGGGGATGAAAATTTGTATGCAAGTCCGTCAGTTTTGAAGTTAGGATCTTCAAACTTTGTATTTAAGCTGATGTTTGAAAATTAATGAATAGTTATGTCAGCGTTTGTGATAATTCCACCCCCGAAGGGGGGAAACGGGGGATGAAGTTGTGAATGCAAGTCCTTCAAATCCACAGTAAACTTCACTAAATGTATTATTATACAGTGTAGGCATCCACTAAGAAAGGATTTTTGGAAATTCCACCCCTAAGACGGTAAAATAGGGGATGAAAGTTTGTATGCAAGTCCGTCAGTTTTGAAGTTAGGATGTTCGAATTTTGTACTTAAGCTGACGATTGAAAATTAATGTATAGGTGTCTCAGCGTTTGTGAAAATTCCACCCCCGAAGGGGGGAAAAGGGGGATGAAGTTGCGTATGCAAATCCTTCAATTCCACAGTGAACTTCACTAAATTTAATATCATACACTGTAGGCATCCACTAAGAAAGGGTTTCATGAAATTCCACCCCTAGGGTGGTAAAATAGGGGATGAAAGTTTTATGAAAGTCCGACAGTTTTTAATTTAGGATTTTCAACTTTTATGTTTAGGCTGGTGATTGAAAATTAATTTATAGTTGTGCCAGCGTTTGAAATAATGCCAACCCCAAATGGAGAAAAGGGGGATGAAGTTGTGTATGCAAGTCCTTCATTTTCACGTAAAATTCACTAAATTTTCATTATACAGAGTAGGCATCCACTAACGAAGGATTTTTTGATATAACAACCCTAAGGGAGTAAAATAGGGGATGAAAATTTTTATGAAAGTCCGTCAGTTATGAAGTTCAGATCTTCAAAGATCAAAGAAAAGAAGGGGTGGAATTATCAAGAACGCTGTGACAGATATAAATTAATTTTCAATCGTCAGCCTAAACACAAATTCCACCCCTTAAGGGGTGAAAAAGGGATAAAGTTGTGTATGGAATTCCTTTATTTTCAAAGTAAACTACACTAAGTTAGCAAACATGCATATGGCTAACCTGATGGTAAGCGGTCACCGTAGCCAATATCCATATATAGGCTAGGGTGACCGATTACCAACAACACGTATCAACAACAGGGGTATTATTCGCGCGCTGCCGACCTGCGGAAATCTGTTTACACCCTTTTTGAAAAACCCCATGCTAAACTCCTTTGGGAAAACCACGGTGGGAGGCTCATTCCACAACCTGTTCGTACGCGATAGGAAACTCCTTTGAAACCGCAAAGTAGGAAACCATTTCGGTTCCAATGTGTGAGGATGAACTCTCCGTCGATGGCGAGAGTTGCGATGGTTTGTTTCGTGATTACTATTAATAAATCAAAGCGACAAACTCTGAAATATGATGGAGTTGATTAGCGGCAGGACAATAGCCATGAAACAAATCTCTATATTATTACAATGATTCATATCTAGAAATAAGAAATACTCCAAGCGGACGAAGTCGCGGGAACTAGACTACAAGTAGCAGCTCTCCACCGCAATGTTATTGAGATCAAAATATTAACTGATACTGCCAGAGGAGAAACAGTCTTCATGCCACGTATACCATTAATCCCAAATAACCTTCCTTTTAAATTTAAAAGATTGCAGTTCTTAATCAAGGTTTGTTTCGCGATGACTATTAATAAATCACAGCGACAAACTCTGAAATATGATGGAGTTGGTTTGTGGTAGGACTGTTTCTCCCACGGCCAGTTTTATGTAGCATGCTTACGTGTGAGCTCGCAATCTACCTGAACTTTTTTCAAATATCACACGTAGTGGCGAGCGACAGCCATGAACAAAGCTCTATATAGCTAAGCGCTAGCTGTCCCGCGCGGTTTCACCTGCATTCCCGAGGAATCGTATGGTTTACCGGGATAAAAATTATCCCATATGTTAAACCAGAATATATTCTTTTTGTGTTCCAAATTTCATCCAAATCCGTTTAGTAGTTTTTGCGTTTCGTTGAAATCTCCCAGACGGCTTATTTTTTCGAAACCTCCAAAAAATATCATTATATTTTAGCCAATGTATACAAAAACTTGACAAATTATATACTAAAACCTTCCTCGAGAACCACTCTATCCATTGGTGAAAACAGGATGAAAATCGGTGCAGTAGTTTTTGAGTTTATCGTGAACAGACAGATAGACAGACGCGGCGGAGGATTTTGTTTTATAATAATTATGTAGTGATTATCTAGAAAAAAGAAATGCTCTACGCGGACGAAGTCGCGGGCTAAAGCTAGTCATTCATAAAAGTTCTTTGAGTTTTTTCAAGTGCCTACGAAAATTTTCGGCAGGGATGAAAGTAAGGTCATTAAATAAATATCCCTGGGCTGGAAACTTTATAAAAGTTCGTTGAGAGTTTTTATCCAAAACAAAGAAAACAAAGAAGTCTTGGATCCCTTCAAATATCATCATTTATTACAGCCCAAGGAGGTGAGTTATGCATTTAATTTTAGGCAAAGAATATCCTCACTTTCATGGGTTATTTAATTTAGGTTTGTGTGGTTTTAGGTTTACTTTCGTTTGTTTTATATTTTCACCCGACTGACCCGGAAGGAGGGTTATGTTTCACGAGTGTATGTATGTATGTCTATTTCTTTGGCACGCTCTGCAGCCTAAACGGCTTGATGGATTTAAACATATGAGGTGTCGTTAGAATTGTCTTAACTGTGGGAATATCATAGGGTATACTATTTTTATATGGCGTCTACGTATAAAAAAAGAGGGGGGTATTAAAAACAAAAAAACGTTATTATAATAATATGGGTATCAAATGAAAGCTTGTAAACAGCCATACACATATATGTATAATATATTATAATACTTTTATGCTACCATTTTGACGTAAACTGCAAAAAAACACGTTTAATGCAGGACAGTAGGTAGGTACTGAGGTGAGCGGTTATCGTACGTAACTCACAGAGTTGCGATGGGTGTTATCGTTAGTTGACCGTGCTCATTTACTTACTAATACATACAACTCATTCTTTATAAAACTAAAAAGTCTGAAATAAATTAAAAACAAACCAATAACCTATTTTTTTATCCCCGACTGCAATATCTTTTGCATTCAAGTTATATTCAAAATTCTATAGATTAAAAAGCTTATTTTTCTCTTTACATTTAATTTTTGTTTTATGCCGTTTTTTTTTCTTTTAATAATTAAATGTTTATGTTTGGTTTGGCAACAATGATGACATGTTGATGAAAAAGTTCCTACGTGAATATAAATATTTTATCATTTTAATTATTTTGTTCGCTCTTATTTACAAATTGCTATGAACTCATTTAAGCGTGCCACATGTATGACGTCATCAGACGTCTTTTCGTAAGAAATAATTAAATAAATAATTGTTAACTAACACAAGTGTAAAGCAAATTCTTATAATTTTAGAGTTATAATAATTTTCCCTTATTTTTCAGATTTTACATTTTACTGTTCTCAGATTATAATGTAAGTACGTATCTTAAATTCCTATCGTAACTATTGGAATCAATAAACTTTTTGTTTTTTTAAATCCATATTTTTTTATTAATTTATGAATAGGTATTTTGTAGTAAGTTCGCGATTAGTGTTTATAGTGATTTTAAAATGGGCAAGGTAATAAAAGGTTTTGTCGTCGAAGCCATGATCCGTCATGATTTACGTATATTTCATTATTTAGTATAGATAAATTAATTATATTACCAACTCTGGAAGGTACAATCATCATCATCATCAGCCTAGAATGTCCCACTGCTGAGCACAGGCCTCCTTTCACAAATGAAGGTGAAAGGGAATGGGCAATACTCCACCACCCGTGCCCACTGCGGATCGGTGGAGGTAGGCTAGTGGTCAACCTACTGTTGGAATTTTTCAAGCCGCCTAGGAGGCATCCAACTAGCTTAACGACTATCACAATTTTTATTTTTTTATTTTTATTTTTATTTCTAAGCAGACTTAATTATGTCATGCTCACTTTAAGGTCTCTGCTTGCGGCGGCGTCGTGTGACGGGTCGCTCACTTCCCTCCAATATGGCGAGGAGGGCGATGGCTGCCACACGCGTCATACTTGTGAACAGGTGCTGCTTGTGGGGGCTGGTCTGCTTAAGTTTGCCATTTATTTATTTACTTATTAAATATAGATTCAGACTACTTTGTAGTTTTGCCGCCTCGCCGGGGCACGCAATTGTTGTCAGTGCGATTAGAATGTAAATATTATGTAATGAATCTAATCTTGTTTTGAAAAGAGTAATTGCTGAGTTTATTGCCGGCTCTTCTCAGCAAATGCAACCTTCCGAACCGGTATTAGAGTATTAGAGTCAGACTTTTCATAAGTGCCTGCGAAGGTCTATTTGAATAAATGATTTTGAATTTTGAAGTGATAACCGGCACCAACGGCTTTACGTGCATTCCGAAGCACGGAAACGCTCGATTTGAAATACCACTAGGCGGTCACCCATCCAGTACCGACCACGACAGGCGTAGCTTAACTTTGCCGATCGATTAAGAACGGCTAATCATGCTACACCACGAGCGCTTCTCATTCATTCATTGTTCTGAAGGTACAATGATCCCTATGATTTCAATCTAAGCAGTAAGTAGGTATGCATATAGCACTCATAGATTTTTATTGTTACGAAGGAAGTTATAAAAACTGAAAAATTATTTTACCTAGCATGTTCTAAAACTTATTAAATAGACAGAATCATTTTTCATTTGTGAAATGGGTCGGCTGAAATACGGATATAACTTGTGCATTATATAAAAGCTCCTCTGGTGAACGTTCAAATATAGCGCGATGTGTCAAAATCAATTTTCACATTTACAGGTCGCTATTTGGAGCTAAGTCTGAATTTATCTGTATAGGCCGAGAGCTCAACTGCAAATGCTAATATGTTTCCGTTATATTTTGTACCTAATCTATGGAAGGGACATAAATGTTGCAATATCGATCTACTCATCCGCTAATGTTAAGAGGAGGATTTTATTTAGATAATGATTTATTTCGTATATTAACTCTGTCCCCCATATTACAGATTAATTTCTAGCTTGGGAGGCAGAAGTCTCATCATATGTTGTAAAATACTTTGTAATTGTGCAATTCAAAACTGTGGTAGGCTTGCATAGATAAATATTTATTATTATTTAAGTAGGTGCAGTACCGTCTGTAGTGACATTGGTTAGTTAAACCTGTGGTTAAACTTTTAACGAAGACCTTTTAATTTTGTTAACGCTCATCAAGTTAACAGTCAAATTCTTTATGTAAGTAGATATCGGTAGGGAGCCAATTAAACTGAAAAATAAAATATAATAGACTAGCTTTCCACCCACCATCCCTTCTTTTACACCCTCAGCGGAAGGATTTTGAAAATCCCTTAAGGCATCGACAGACGACCGAACGTTCGGCCGAACATGGGCCGAACCATCGAACTTGCTTTGGTGTCGAACTATATGCGATCGTGTGGCGAGCGCTGCGGTCATCTGTTGTGAACACCACAACGCACCATGCGAGCTGAACCAACCAAACTATGTTCGATGGTATGGCCACAAGTTCGGTCGTCCGTCTGCAAAGTTTCAAGACCCTGCGGTTTTGGGCTGTGCGTCCTCAGTCAGTTTCTGCTTTTATAAGAAAGATGAAAAACATAATGATCTCCAGAAATTACAAGTATTTGTACAAACAAATGATTACGCTGTGGTAAGGTAATTTTTAGACAGTCGATGGCTGGACTACACTGGAACAGTCTATTTAAGTAGCAGACGGGGCGTGCGAGTGTGCATAGAGTCGACTGTCCAGTCTCGACAGACTAAATGCAGCGCAGACTGCAACGACATCAATTTGCACTTTGCTGTTTGAATTTTTAATAACCCTAGTTATTTCGGTTTGATATATCATAGATTAGTAAACTTACAGATATGCTTTACTCTTTCTAAGTCACTTTGTTTTTTCGCGATTCATACAAACCAGAAGTTTTAATTATTATTCAAGTCATTCAAAGGAAATACTGCTATTTAATGTTTCGTAATGATGGATAAATGGACGTCCGTATTCGATATCAAAAATAATGAAAATGCTTAGAAATTCTATTAGGTTTCAAGGAAAAGCGCCCCACGGATTTTCATTCAAACAAAAACTACTGATTGGCAAAACCTACATAAAAATACTGCCTTAAAATAATATCGAATCAATCAAATTAGCTTCCACCATTGTAACAAATTCTGAAGAACCAAAATCTTCGCTAACAAGAATTGACAACCACTGCTTACTGTGCTTTCGAAATAGCCTCTAGTCTTGTAGAAAGGGATAGTATATTTTAACGCATAAATGAGAGAAAGAGAGGCAGGAAATCCCCCATTACAAATTGCAAAGCTCTCCCATTGATCACAGTAAAGCGAAAAGCCTTTAAAAAATCCGGCAATTTATTTAGACGGTAACAACAGCTTACTCGGTCAGATTGTCTTTAAAATAGAGGCCGTAACGACTTTTTATTATATTCTGTTATTTCAGAGTAAAAGTTATGTCTATTTTTTATACTGTGTGGTTTTGACATGTCCTTTTATTTAAAGCAAATAATAAGATTAAAAATACTGATGTAATTTTTTTGACTATCTTATTGTTTGTTAGCGACTAGGTAAGGTGCATATTCTAGGGTGAGGAAACACAAGCAAAATCTGACCAGAATTCTAAATCTAAACCTTCAGGATGTAACCAAAACCTTTCTAGACGAAGCCTTATTTTATAGGCTGTTATGATAGTAATCAATCACAATAATTTGACGTTTTAATTAAAACTATTGCCCAATATGAGAGGAGGGTTCGTGGGTCAGCCTGTGTCTATGTACATACAGTTGGCACAGTGTACGCTTCCTAAGTGAACAGTGTGCAATACCGTCTGAGGATAAAGATTATACTGTGGCGCCAAGTGTCGCTGCAGAGTACATTTGCGCCTTACGGCCAGTTTTCCACTGATGTCGGATAAATACTATTGGAAATCAAAGAATGACGCATTGTAGAAAGTAAAAGAGAGAAGCTTACTCTAATAGGATATATATTACCTATGAAATTGCCGTTCTGCAGTACTGGCCATTTCAAATCAAAAAAAATTTTGTTTGGCTAAGAATTCAAATTTCAAATTAATTTTATTTTAAAAACATGGAATTCTTTTTCCAAATTTTGTTTATTGATTAGTGTTACATTTTCATCGCATTTAAATCTTTTTCGTCATCATGGATACGTTAAAAACGTTCGAGTAATTATGGAATATGAGTACCGTCGTGGCAGCAACGCGGCACAAACGGCACGCAACATCAACGACGTTTACGGAGCTAACACTACAAACTAACGCACCACCTGTTATTGGTTTGCTCGCTTCCGTTCTGGGAATTTCGACCTGAAAAATTAACCTCGCGGTCGTCCGAAGACTTTGGTCGACAATGACGAATTAAAGGCGATTGTGGAAGCTGATGATACACAATCGACGGCTGAATTAGCAGTAGCTTTCGACGTTAGCGTCAAAACAATATTGGTCCATTTGCGTCAAATTGGCAAGGTAAAAATTAAATTATTAAAAGAAACAAAAAACCCGACTGCGTAAAACATAAATTAACTGAAAAGAGAAAAAAAAAGCTCTTAAATCTATAGAATGTTGAATATAACTTGAATTTTATAAGGTATTGCAATCGGGGACAACCAATAACCTAAGTATGTATTTTTTTGTAATATTTGTTTATCCCCGACTGCAATACCTTATAAAATTCAAGTTATATTCAAAATTCTATAGATTTAAGAGCTTTTTTTTCTCTTTTCAGTTAATTTATGTTTTACGCAGTCGGGTTTTTTGTTTCTTTTAATAATTTAATTTATTTCAGACTGTTTAGTTTTATACAGAATGAGTTGTATGTATTAGTAAATAAATGAGCGGTACGGTAAAGTAACACTAACAACCGTCGCAACTCTGTGTGTTACGTACGGTAAGCGCTCAGTACCTACTGTCCTTGCACTAAACGTGGTTTTTTGCAGTTTATGTCAAAATGGTAGCATAAAAGTATTACAATATATACATATATGGAATGGTCTATTTACAAGCTTTCATTTGATACCCGTATTGTTATAATATCGAAACTTTTATTTTTAATACCCCCCCTATTTTTTTATTCTTAGGCGCTATATAAAAATAATATACCCTATGACACTCCCCCAGTCAAGACAAATCTAACGACACCTCATATGCTTAAATCCATCAAGCCGTTTAGGCTGCAGAGCGGCACAAAGAAATAGACATACATACATACATACATACATACATACATACATACATACATACATACATACATACATACACTCGAAAAACATAACCCTCCTTCCGGGTCAGTCGGGTAAAAAAGCTTGACAAATGGGTGCCCCACGAACTCAATGATCGCCAGCGCGAAGTACGCATCGAAACGTGCCTTGCACTGCTCAACAGACACACAAATGAAGAAATTTTGAACCGCATTGTTACCTGCGATGAAAAATGGATTCTGTTTGATAACCGCAAGCGCTCAGCAAGTTGGTTGGATCCTGGTTCAGCACCTAAACAATGCCCTAAACGAAAACTTACCCCTAGAAAAGTAATGGTTACTATTTGGTGGTCTAGCGCCGGTGTGATTCATCACAGCTTCTTACCAAACGGGGTGAGCATTTCTGCAGATGTGTACTGTGAATAACTGAACACAATGATGGAGAAGCTGGCACATCTCCAACCAGCATTGGTCAATCGCTCGTCTCCGCTGCTCCTGCACGATAACGCGCGACCTCATACTGCACAGCAGACGGTCTCCAAGTTGCAAGAACTGGGGTTGGAAGTTCTCCGTCATCCGCCCTACTCACCAGACCTTGCGCCTACAGACTACTACTTTTTCCAGAATTTGGATAACTTCTTGGCGGGAAAAAATTCAATACCCGAGAGGCAGTACAAAATGCCTTTGAAGAATTTGTTGCCTCCCGTCCAGACGATTTCTTTAAGAAGGGCATCAATAAACTGCCACTGCGTTGGCAAAGATGCATTGATTGCATGGGTGATTACTTCCATTAATACAAATAAAAAATACATGAAAAAAATTCGTTTAAATGTTTTCATACAAAACGGCAATTTCATATAGGTAAAGACCTAATATTTTATGGGTTTAGATGAAACGGTAAGATAATATAGCGATGTAGGGGTGCTTTTAGTGTATAATAAGTTAACCAACTGTTTAAGATACTCAGTAGATTAACCCCCTTAGCGCTATTTAACTAATATACTGTTGAAATGATCACGTAAATAATGTCACATTATTTGACAATGCCAATAGAGTGGCATTATTTACGTGACTATTTAAACAGTATATTAGTTAAATAAAGTTTTATGAGTAAGGGGGTAAAAGTTGTTTGATACCAAAAATAGATATGAAGGTGCAAAAATTATACCAGCCTCTAGCAATCGGCATTCGTAAAAAAAGATGTACTTCTACGAATGTCGGTTCAGAAGGTTACTGCCATTGCAACAAAGGCAAAACGATTCCAAACATCGCAGAGGCAATTTAAAGTATGGGTTGAGTCATCATCATCATTATCACCTACCCTGCGGGGCTATCGCATATCTTTGGTGGTAATAGTAGTGTCTTTTTGAAATTTGAAGACCATTGGTGGGCTTCGTCGTACCGCGTCATTGGATGAATTGCATTAATGGTGTTCATTCATCATTACGATGACCATCAAAGACACGCGGTAACCTCGCTGTTTTCAATTATTTGGGGTCGGCGCAATATATTATTTAAGTATGGGCTATGTATCGACTAAAAATATCAGTCTACTTTACAGTGGAAAACGGTTCTCAGTAAAGTCGACACATTAATTCCTGCAGAACTTGTTAGTTCTGCCTCGACGCAGATTCCCCGCTGTCGCTTGTTTAAATAACAAGTAAACACCATGCGACCTTTTAGTTAGAGCATTGTTAAGTATACTTATATCTACTCATAGCTCGGATCATATTACAAGTGATAGAAATCGCACCCCCCAACGGATAAAGTCGCAAGCGCTATTACGACCTTTTTCATGGTTTTGCGTTTTCATAATCTAGGATGTCAAACACATCTTCAGAATTATTTCAGATTTTGTCTGATAATTTTGATAAAAATTAACCCCCTTACTCATAAAGCGCTATTTAACTAATATACTATAATATACCCTTTAAACAGTATATTAGTTAAATAACGTTTTCGTACCGCTTGCTCAAAAAAGTGACATTCTATGCCACAAAAAGCGAACATAACAATAGTCATTTTTAATCTGTTAAAAACAGGGAAAGAAAATTGTACTGAATTTAATTTATCCTCTAGGGGGAGAATGAGATTTTAATTTGGAATACTTACCGAAATTTATACTGAACGACATCTGTGTTTACACCATTGAGTTTGTATATAAAGCATTATACATCTTTTTGAAAAAGGAATACGCAAATCAACTCATCAACAATAAATGTACCGAACAAAAATGTAACTCTCTCTATCAATAATTGGACCTATGTTTCGAATGTTAACTTTTACTTTTAATTGTCATTATTTTTAATAAATGCTTATCTCATATTATTATTGTGTTCATTTTTTCGCAAATGGTACGAAAAGTAGAGTATTTTCCTCGGTGATAAAGCTGTCTTAGTCTTAGGTGAACTTAAATCCCTCGCTACACTCAGGACTCGTCTTAAATCCCTCGCTACACTCAGGACTCGTCTTAAATCCCTCGCTACACTCAGGACTCGTCTTAACACCCTCGCTACGCTCGGGAGTAAACCTCGAGTCCTTCGTTACGCTCGCGATTTAAATCGTCACCCGCGACAGAAGACAATGTTTTATCCCCTTGGTTAATAATCTACTATTTATGAAACGATCTGTGAGTAGATTCATATGACTATATCGCGTTCGTTTTTTTAGCCATCGCTTCACCCAAACTCTTCTACGTTTTCTTTCTTCAAAACATATAAAACCGCCAAATAATACGGCTAGAGTATGTTTTAAATAGGACATTGCAGACACATCTGCACACAGAGACGTGCGGCGGGCACATCTGTGCGTGTGTGGAAATATCACGGATCAGATCCGAGATGTGCCCGTTGGACATATCTGTGCGTGTATGGTTGTGCCAATAGCTAGTATTGGCACAATAGCAATAGAGTCATAATGGGATCGTGTCAGAACGTCATTTTTAGTTTAAATAGCATACTTCGCCCCTGCTTGTTGCTCATTAATTTCAAAATGACTATAACCATTATGCCGTTTCAAAATATAATGTTGTCAACTGTAAGTGTACATTATGGAATCCAATTTCAAAAGTTGGTGTCATAAAAAAAGAATCTGCTTACCCCTCGCTATCCGAGCAGTCATCAAAATTTAATTTGGTAGAAAGCACACTCCCTGAGTAATGTATGCGGAATGCGAGGTTTCGTAGCTGGCGCTGGTAACTTGTACATCTCGAATGTACTTTCTTATTTAGGATGTCACGATGTGGTTGGAACTCACTACATATATTTATATTTTATATTAAGTATTTACTGACTCCTTCTTCATTTTGGTTCTCCAGGGATTTTACCATGTTTTTAAACATATTAACCCGTTTTTGTATGGGTATATAGTAGCACATAACGTAAAGTGGTTAATTAAACCCCTCTTAAAGATTTTAATCAGAAGAATAGTTAAAACTATATAGTTATTATTATTATATAGTGTGTACGCAGTAGTGTACTCGCAAAAACTAAATTTTATTCAAAATTCTATATTCATCATCGCTTTTTAACTAAATCAGTATAATAGTGTGCCCCGTCTCACTCTTTCGATCACCAAATGTCACCTGTCAGATAAAGACTTCGGAATTTTGGCTAATCACCGTTCGATAACTTTATTATGAATAAGGGGGTATAGAGCATGTTTTTCTCTTTTCAGTTAATTTTTGTTTTTTTGTTTCTTTTAAAAATACATAAAATGTGTATAATATTAGGTTCTAGTTTTAAGAGTAAGATGCTCAAATCCGTGATAGTCAACGGATGGACGAATCTATCGTTGTGGCAGAGCTGCCACAACGATAGATTTCTAGGTACAGAACCCTAAAAAGGTAAGAGTCTATGCTCAAAGCTATAAATGCTACAAGTGGACGTTGTCGGTTGGATGATGCGATGTAGGTAACGTTGCGGCTGCGGTTGACCGTCGCATATCACTGCCGAACAGGGACAATTATGTCCGTCACTACGACCGCATCCATCACACTCGTAAGCAATATAAAGGAGACTTAGGTAACCACAATCCAAATTTAGTGTCGACTTTTGTGATGCGATAAATTTTGATGAATTATTTCCGCGCATTTTTAAATTATTGTTTGTCTAGTCATTCTGCAGTCATTTGGTGGAGACAAGTATCATGGTTACGAAACAGGCTCAGGTAACAACAGACTTAGGTATCATCAAGTCTTCTGTGCTGTGAATTATTTAAGTTTAGGCACATTACACCTTACGACATAGTCAAAACATTTAAAACCATGAAACTTAAACGCACCGGGGACTTATGGGATATATCCGTGACTGTTTTGCAGGATATCATTGATGACATTGCTCCCCATTTAGCTTTAGTATTTAATAAATGCCTAGATTTTGGCCAATTTCCAGATTTAATGAAATATAGCAAAGTTATACCTTTGTTCAAGGCGGGAGATCCCAGTGATCCTACTAATTATAGGCCAGTTTCCATTTTGCCAGCCTTGAGTAAAGTATTTGAAAAGATTATTTTAACGCAATTACTCGCTCACTTTTATTTGAATAAACTATTACATAGTGAGCAGTATGGGTTTACAAAGGGTCGTTCAACTGTTGATGCCGGGGTAGCACTTTTAAGAAATATTTTTAACGCTTGGGAGAAATCACAGAATGTTATTGGAGTCTTCAAATTCAAATTCAAATTCTTTATTTGCAATACAGGTACATATAAAAGGTGGTACAAGTTAAAAGGTAGGTTTCACTGTATTCGCCATGTGTGGCGTGCAAGTTGTCGCTGCCGACAATAAAATTGGTACACTAAAATATAAATTAATTATTAGAAAAACAATTCAATACAAAAAATAATATCAATACAATTACAATGAAATAAGATTAACAACAACAAGAAATGCAATGTCAGAAAAATGTGTCACCCTCTGTGAGGTACTCATTAATTGAATAATATGCCCCACCTATAAGAAAATTGATTAATGTATTTTTAAAAGAATTATAATCATCCTTTAGTTTTATTTCAATGGGAAGTTTGTTATATATCTTGGGGGCCATTCCCAAAATATTTTTATTATATAGTGCAGTTTTATGTGGTCGAGCCCGAATATTATGCCTATGTCGTGTACTTTGGAGGGTTTGGAATAACTGCATATGTTTCCTTACAAATATAGCCATTTCATATATACATATATATAGACGGTAACGTCATTACTCGGAGTTCTCTAAAGTATGGTTTGCAACTGTCTATTTTCCGTATTTTACATATCGCCCTGACACATTTCTTTTGAGCTATGAATGCGAGATCTTTATCCGTTGAGTTTCCCCAGTAAATAACACCATAGCGCAGAGCAGATGAGACATATGCATGATAAGCTGATATTACCGTTGGTCGATTTACTACTTCTGATAGCTTATTCAAGGCATATGCGAACTTATTTAGTTTTTTGCAAATATAATTTATTTGTACCTTCCATGTCATATGTTTATCCAGATGTAATCCTAAAAAAATTGTATTATCTGTTTCAGTAATAGGTTTGCCTTCATAATTTATGTTAAGATTCTCCTGATTCGTTCGTTGATTAAAAGTCATAATTTTAGTTTTATTTAAGTTTATTTTTAAATTGTTTGAGACTAACCAATCTATTATAGTTTTAAGAGTATTGTTAATGTCAGATTCATAAGTGTTGGGATTTCTACAATTAAATACTATAGTACTGTCATCGGCAAATAATACTATTGGGTGTTGTATAGCTTTAGGCATGTCATTAATATAGACTAGGAATAAAAGTGGCCCTAGAACACTGCCTTGGGGAACACCAAATTTTGTTGACCTCGGTTCAGATACAAACGAAAGTTCAGTTTTTGTCTTTGGACAGAATCTGTCAATGCTGGTAATTTGTTCTCTTTCGCTCAAATAAGATTTAAGTAGATGTATAGTGTTTCCTCGATCGTCTTCTTTGATCTATCTAAAGTCTTTGATTGTGTTGATCACCAGACACTCATACGTAAACTAAATTATTATGGGGTTAGGGGTGCAGCACTTGATTTGATGAAGTCGTATCTCGGGGAAAGAATTCAAAGTGTTGATGTCAATCGTATTAAATCAACTGGTTCTCCTGTGCATATGGGGGTGCCGCAGGGCTCTATTTTAGGTCCTTTTCTATTTTTAATTTATATTAATGATCTTCCTTTTTATGTCAAAAATACCTGTGGAATTGTACTGTTTGCTGACGATACCTCACTGATTTTTAGTGTTGATAGACTGAAATCTAATTTTGACGATGTAAACGGTGCATTATCTCGGGTATTAAATTGGTTTACTGTGAATAATCTAGTTTTAAATGCAAAGAAAACTAAATGTATTAAATTTGCGCTACCAAATGTTAAAAAAGCAGGCTGTAATTTAATGAAAAATAATGAACTTTTAGGTCTTGTTGAATCATCAGTATTCTTAGGGATTACTTTAGACTCGAAAATTCAATGGGGCAACCAAATATCATGTCTTTCGGGAAAGCTCAGTTCAGCAGTGCAATTCTGTTCTTTTTTGACAGCTGACGACGACGACGTCCGTCGACGCGGTCTATTCTCTATACATTCGTAGTGCGGTGCTACATTTTTCAATTGGTCAATTAATTAATGTTTAATTTTAGGAAGCTCCTATTAAGGTCGTATTATGTATCCATTATAAAAAAAACCTGTCACTTTGTGGATCACTTTCATTTATGATAGTTTCTGTGTAAAGTTATGATATTTAAAGTAAGTATGTTTTATTATAAATTATTTATTATAAATCCAAGACTGTTCTTTGTCGAAATCAATGGAGAACAAAGGCCATATTCAGCAGAGGACACCTCGTGACAGAATATGATGATGATACTAATTTTATAGTGGTTATAGAGTTGGTATACATATTTCAGATGTCTGCAGCTCGGATAAGTCATATAATGGGCATCCTTAAATCAGCCAATGATGAAGATATCTTGGAAAAACGTCATCAAGCTCAACAGTTGAGACTTTTGGCGAGTAATTCTTTTTACTATTCTCGTTGAAATAAACATTGATTAAATTGTGCCCAGCACTATAAAAGTCAATGCATTTTTATTTACTGGAAATGCTAAAATTCTTACAAATTCTAGATAGAAGTCTTTGATATCTGGATTATTTTTATTATTCCTTATAAAAAAATACCTCGTCAAATTAGTAGTATGTACCTACATACGAGTATGTTATTAAACATAATTTGTGAAAAAAAGTTAATTATTTAAATATTTTCAAAATATGGGCGCTATATCTAGTTTCTTTTTGTGAAGTTTATGTCCTAAATATTAAGATAAAGTTAAACTACTGAATAGCCCTCATATTAAACCTTTAAAATTGGTATATTCGGTACATTAAGTTTTACTAAAATATGAAATAAAATTTGCCTTTATCTAGTTTCCATATCATAAGTTTGCTTGGCTTGGGATTACAGCTCAGATCATTAAAATAAATGAAATCCCCCCGCAGAGCGCAGTTGATGTTTACAATACACCTTCCAGTCCATTTTAATTCTTTTGACCAATTCAAGTATTCAATTGTTTCGACATGCAATAGTCCGGGAGGTACTGATGCATTTTAGGTAGTATTAATACGCCGATCGATGGCCATCTTTTTCAATAGATCTTGAATGGCTAATAAGTGAACCACGCATCAGCGATGCACCCGCGGTGGGTTTAGGATTGGAAGGTTACGGAAGGGGTAAACTTTTTTTTTAAAAATTCATGCGAGCATCTGACGCGTGTTCCCCCCTCCACCATGCAGCAGACGATTTTTTTTCAGCTCAGTATGAAGTCAAATACTTATGAAACAAGTTTGAGCCGGCGTACTATGTCTTTTTTTTACTGGGAGTGGCTGACGACGGATGTGGTAGACTTGAGCACTTACTTGAGCAGACGGTCGGTTCACTTATTAGTCATATAAGATCAACTATACATTTCAACGTCAGCCGGCTTACTATGACTGTTGTGTTTGCAACGCTACCTCCCGGACTAACCGTCACAACGGAATACGTCATGTGTAGTCGTCGGTTGCCGTCAAAAACGTTTCAGAATACCAAAGCAGCTTTGGTATTCTGAAACGTTTTTGACAGCAACCGACGACGACTCCGTTGTGACGGTTAGTCCGGGAGGTAGCGTTGCAAACACAAAAGTCATAGTAAGCCGGCTGACGTTGAAATGTATAGTTGATCTTATATGACTAATAAGTGAACCGACCGTCTGCTCAAGTAAGTGCTCAAGTCTTCTACATCCGTCATCAGCCACTCCCAGTAAAAAAAAAGACATAGTACGCCGGCTCAAACTTGTTTCATAAGTATTTGACATAATACTGAGCTGAAAAAAATCGTCTGCTGCATGGTGGAGGGGGGAACACGCGTCAGCTGCTCGCATGAATTTGTAAAAAAAAAAGTTTACCCCTGCCGTAACCTTCCAATCCTAAACCCACCGCGGGTGCATCGCTGATGCGTGGTTCACATATTAGTCATTCAAGATCTATTGAAAAAGATGGCCATCGATCGGCATATTAATACTACCTAATGCATCAGTACCTCCCGGACTATTGCATGTCGAAACAATTGAATACTTGAATAGGTCAAAAGAATTAAAATGGGCTGGAAGGTGTATTGTAAACATCAACTGCGCTCTGCGAGTGGATTTCATTTATTTTAATGATCTGAGTCGTAATCCCAAGCTAAGCAAACTTATGATATGGAAACTAGATAAAGGCTAATTTTATTTCATATTTTAGTAAAACTTTAAATGTACTGAATATACCAATTTTAAAGGTTTAATATGAAGGCTATTCATTGGTTTAACTTTATCTTAATATTACGACTTAAACTTCACAAAAAGAAAGCTAGATATAGCGCCCATATTTTGAAAATATTGAAACAATTAACATTTTTTCACGAATAATGTTTAATAACATACTCGTATGTAAGTACATACTACTAAATTGACGAGGTATTTTTTTATAAGGAATAATAAAAATAAGCCAGATATCAAAGACTTCTATATAGAATTTGGAAGAATTTTAGCATTTCCAGTAAATAAAAATGCATTGACTTTGTAGTGCTGTGCACAATTTAATCAATGTTTATTTCAACAAGAATAGTTAAAGAATTACTCGCCAAAAGTCTCAACTGTTGAGCTTGACGACGTTTTTCCAAGATATCTTCATCATTGGATGATTTAAGGATGCCCATAATATGACTTATCCGAGCTGCAGATATCTGAAATATGTATACCAACTCTGTAACCACTATAAAATTAGTATCATCATCATATTCTGTCACGAGATGTCCTCTGCTGAACTGGGCCTTTGTTTTTGACTGATTTCGACAAAGAACAGTCTTGGATTTATAATAAATAATTTGTAATAAAACATACTTACTTCAAATATCATAACATTACACAGAAACTATCATAAATGAAAGTGATCCACAAAGTGACAGGTTTTTTTTTATAATGGATACATAATACGACCTTAATAGGAGCTTCCTAAAATTAAACATTAATTAATTGACCAATTGAAAAATGTAGCACCGCACTACGAATGTATAGAGAATAGACCGCGACGACGGACGTCGTCGTCGTCAGCTGTCAAAAAAGAACAGAATTGCACTACAGCTGCTTAAGAAAAATTAGACAGCTAACAGACGTAGACACAGCTCGATTAGTTTATTTTAGTTATTTTCATAGTGTTATGTCCTATGGCATTTTACTTTGGGGTAAAGCTGCTGATATAGAAACCATTTTTATTTTGCAAAAAAAAAGCAGTGCGAGCTATTTATAATATGAGTTCTCGAGCTTCCCTCAGATATAAGTTTAAAAATATAGAGAGAATAGAATCCTTAACGCACCTTCAATTAACGGGATAAGATTCAGTAGAATAGCTATTAAAGTTGATATTAGAATGTTCTGAATACATTGACTAAATCTAATCTAATCAAATCCAAAATCACTTTTGTCCAAAAAGACAATCTATAATTCAAAATATTATATACGTTGAATTTGACATTATCGCGATAAATAGCAATTCTAATTCGAAAGAGAGACATTAGTAATGCCGATGGTGTACTCGTAGTTTGTTTAGTAGGTAAGTAGCTATTGTTAGATAGAGACTACCGCGTCTTTGTCCACAAACAACAAAGGTACAACCTGTTGTGAAGTTTTTAATTAAGTATACAACGTCGCATCACCAGTGAACTGATTTTTTCACTCCTTTCTGCAGCTGAAATTACTATATTCCTTGACTTAGAGCTAATTTGTGTCTATTTACGCTCTATATCTATTTCTGCTTTGGTTTTTATTTGAGCGAATATCTTGACAATTTGCAGATATCATCGAAACGTCTTGTCCATTTCATTTAAACGTTCTATGTCAATAGAACTCCATGAATGAAATAGTGTCTCATATTATTTGATGCCCAAGCTACTTTAGGATACTATTTTGCAGGGGAAAATAGTCGAGGGGAAAAATGCTCTTTACGGGTCTTGCACTCCTCACACAATATCGGCGCGGGGCGGTATCTGCACTAATGCAATCAATGCACGAATATGCTCAAGTCATGTTTTGAGTCAAGATTAAAACAAACCTGCACTAATGATATAAGGTTTATTTTCGATTAGCAATTTCTATTCTTGAGACTTGATCTGAGTTTTGATTTCATTCTATACAGTCTTTAGTGAAATACGGCTCAACCAGTTGCAGCGACTCCGCTCAGCTTAGATTCACCGTCTGGCATGCACTAGCAGTACCAGCTATATCAGCAACGACATATCGACATAATATCGACATGTGGTCTAGGAAGGGAATCTGTCAGCACATACAAAGGAGCACATAGTGCGTTATGACCTTAAATGATAGATGCTACATGATACCACACCTACGAGTTGATCGCATTGCAGCACTTGGCTATACATATAAGAGGTAAATTTTATTTTTACGTCCATCAAATATCATTCGATCGATTGGAATAAAAGTTATGTTTGTACATCCAGTTGCACTGCTGTAGGTTGCTCTGAATAATATCGTAGGACAGCATGGGGAAAATCGATCCCGTAAGTCAACATAATTTCATGATTGATTCAATTATTGGATACCAGGGGCGCCAAGATTTCATTTATCTACATGCGGAAATAACCAGAAAATTGTTTTATTACGAGAAAATAACTGAAAATTTCACGCCGTACATGGATTTTTTTTGTCAAGTATTTACATTTTTATGGAACAGCTGTTTATTAGGTTTATTCATACTATAAAGGTAGCAAATAAGTGTATATTTATTTATTTATATTAGGGACAGCAACAGCCTCAAACAACATGAGTTACATTAATGAACTTAAAAATGTAAGGCCAATTACAGCTATCCACATACTAAAATATAAATATTACAAGATTTTTATAACATGACACTCGTCAGAAGGAAGCAGCGTACATGTAGTAGGTCCATATTTTTATAATTATATAGGTAAAAACCGGAGCCTATAAAGGGGAGTACTTACCCTGCAAAAATCTCTTCAAGCCCTTCTTGAAGAACCCATGCTTTTCGCAATAGTTTTCCCAGTAGGAAAACCTCTACGGGGAGCTCATTCCACAACCTGCATGACCGCCGTACGAAGCCCTTCTGAAACCACACAGCGCGAGATTATTTAGGTTCCAATGTGTGAGGATGAGTTCCAAGTAAAAGAGGATGAGTTCCAAGTAAAACGTTGCTAGAAATGTTTTGCGTGCTGCGCCAATCAGGAAGCGCTCATAAAAAAGTAGGGGTCAGTAAATAAGTACACATAGCATACGATGCTGATATCGTACCGACAAGTCAGGGGCGATAACGAACCCTAAAAATGCCAATAAGACTCTTGGTAATATAATTATATATTGTTGCTTTTTTATACGTAACCTACATAATTGAGAAGAAAGATATCGATCTGCTTGAGAGCGTCCAAAGGAAAGCTACCAAGATACCAGCTGCCTTACGACATATGTCCTATGACGATAGGCTTCGCATTTTGCGCCTCACTACTCTTGAAGAAAGACGCCTTCGTGGTGACCTCATTGAGACCCTCAAAATCTTCACGGGAAACTATAACCTTCCTCGCTTACAAGATATATTTGTAATGAATGTGTGTGCTAAATCCTCCCGTGGGCATCACTACAAAATCAATCGTGCACCATCTAAATCAAACACTGCACACCACTTTCTCAGTAATATAGTGGTCTGGAACTGGAACTGATTACCTGAGGAAGTAGTATCTGCTACCTCAATAAACAGTTTTAAAAACAAATTGGACATCTGGACAAAGATTAAAAAACTTGAAAACTATGTATAAGTGCGGAGTGACTTTCAACACTGTGTGAAATAGACACATCAGCTTACAAGCTGCTCGTCTATAAATAAATAAATAAAATAAAATAATTGTATGTTACCAAGTCAAAATTATTTTTGTCTTTTATGAAAATTGCTGGTATAAGAAATTTGTGTTGACTTAAACAAAAAAATATAACTAGCTTCGCCCCGCGGTTTCACCCACGATCCCGAGGGGTATTATTTTCCTGGGATAAAATGTATCCTATGTATCCAGAACATATTCTCTGTTCATGCTAAATGTCATCCACAACCATTCAGTAGTTTTTGCGCGAAAGAGTAACAAACATCTTCACATCCTCAGAAACTTTCACATTTATTTATAGGAGGATAGGATAAGGTAAGAATCTTCACGGTTCTCGCTTTTAAAAATGTATATAATAAAAAAGAAGAAGGAGAGGGGCAGATGTGTAATTTTACAAAATCTTTGCTTGGCTTTTATTTTTTTACGCATATGATCTAACGCTACATTTTCGTATCCCCCGCTATTTCGGTACCCGATTTGGTCGCGCGCACCACTCGAAATACTACAATTTGTTAGAATGTACAACAAAAAAAATATTATAATGCCCAATATTGTTTAATTGGATGTCTACATAGATTGTAACAAGTGTAATAACACTTTTGTACCAGGATATTATTATTATGTATATAGTATTTTATAATAATATCATTTTGCATTTATATGATTTCTTGAAGGTATTTAGACTATCAAAATCATTTCCTAGAATACAATTCGGAGTTTTAAAAGACATATTCGTAATGATATGAAAAAAATGTAGTCACATATTTCAATGATACCGGATATTGGAGGGCGGGCGGCTCCGGAATTGAGCCACCGACCACCATAACCGTAACTCACGAAGCAACCGACTGCGTCTAAAAGTGATGTTACGTGTTTGCTATTTATATACCCCTTGGTGGATTGATGGCGATAAACTTTTATTAATGCTTTTTATTCACACGAACTGTTGCAATGAAAAAAAAAAACCTTAAAAAAGGAGCAAGTTTTTTTTGTCCCCTTATCTCAATTTATACAAGGTTTGGATACAAATCTTTATTATATGGTTGTTAAAATAAACTAGGGCTTTCCTAATACGTTACTTTTGACAGCCCATATACATCCATGTGTTAAAAAGAGACAAACATAGTGCGGCAAGGACAGTCACCCTATTGTCAAAAATGGCTTCTTATGGTTTATAAAAAATAGCTTGATCTTTGCGACAGTTGTTTGAGTCATATGAAAATTAACCTTATAGCTTTATAATAAGGTCCATCTGTTTAATCTGTGGTTGATTTGATGATGACACAGATAAACCTTATGCTAAAGCCATAAAGATTAATTTTCATATGACTCATACAACTGTCGCAGAGATCAAGCTATCTTTTATAAACCATAGTATGGCCTTATTTTAGATGGTAAAAGTGCCGCTTACTCCGGTGCATGCCTGAGGGTAACTTTAGACTCATCTCATTCTTACAAACGAAATCACAGTGTATTTATTTAGTTACACTTGCGTCGATAGATTTTAATAGAAATGAGGCAATGGTTTATACATTATGAATAAATATGAAGGTATATTACCGGCATCCGATAAGATGTTAGTTGTTTAAGATTAAAAACGTGAAATTTTGTGAGGCTGGATAGGCTCTCACAAAAACCGCTGTACGGATTTGATGAAATTTGGCGCAAATAGAATATGTTCTGGATTAACACAAAGGGTACTTTTTATCCCGGGAAAATAATATTTCTTTCGGGAACGCGGGTGGAACCACGGAAACTAGTAATTCATACATGTACGTATGTACCTATATGCATTTATATACAATTATGCTCAGACCTAGAATTATCTTGGTCTGAGCATAATTGGTTTCAATATATAGACTTTCTAACGAGTAATAAACAAAGTGGTGGTATCTCAATATATGCTAAAACTTTCAATATAGAAAATAGATGAGAACGAAGCCACAGCCAAAAGCAAGCTAATTATATAGCGTGTATTCAATAATAAAATTATAAATACGTCAACTACCTACCTAGCTATAAATAATTTCCATTACGATTAAAGTTGAAACAGCTGTTTGTTTGTTAGATTTGTTAAGCTGTGCTAATATTAGGACTGTGTACGTTTGGTACATTTTGTTGTAAATAAGTTATAGCATTAATTTTGGTACCAAACCAATGTTTAAATGTATAATTCTTCCAATATATCCAGAACATAAAAGATATTATTCAAAATTACCTATTTATTTAAATAGACTTTAGCAGGAGCTTATGAATAGTCTATATCTTATACTGTTTCGGAAGGTTGCATTAATTGAGCAGAGCTGGCTTAAAATCAGCAATCTAGGGGCACAAAAGTGCCCCCGCTAAGTCGAGCAAAAGAGCAAAGAACGGCACGGCCGTAGCATCCTTTTCTCAAAGCTGTTTGGGCCGTTTTCGACCCCCCTTGTAATTTGGATGTGGAAAAAACTAGAAGCCTAAATTTTCAGTGACCAAGAGGGCATGACATAGCTAGATATATTTCCAAATTACATTAAATTTGAAGCAGAAGTTTATGAATTATTGCAAGTCAAAATTCCTTAAGTTTGTACACAAACAACAAAAAAAAACTAAACTTGGAACTTTACCCAGCAACCCTAAGGGATTGGGGGGTAAAGACTAGGGGATGGAAGTCAAGTTTATAATTCTACATGCCCTAACTCTACAAGCCATATCTTCACAAACTACACCTTAGTCAAAATATGTGGCTTAGCTGTTTCGCTACCGTCACGTCACGTTCACGTCACCGTCACGTTCGTGGGCGTAAGGTGAAAAATGTGTTCACTGTTCTTTACTTTACATCTCTGCTATACACAATAGTTCTTGAAGTAGCTAAACGGCCAAGCCACATATTTTGCCTAAGATGTAGTGTTTGTGAAGATAGGGCTTGTAGAGTTAGGGCGTGTAGAATTGTGAGCTTTTCTCTACAAGAGTACTGATAACTTTTTGAGAGTGCGAGCCGTGTGAGTTTCATGTGAAATGTTGCTAAGACGAGACCATGTCTTGGCAAAATTTTACATGAAAATGTTTTTTCAAAACATGCTACATAACACAATATTTTAGTTTCATTGACAACAATTTTGACAAAAAAAAAAACAAAACAACACGGCAGCCACCACTATCGAATATAGAGACTGTTTTGCGACATCCTCTGGCCTTGTTGCGTATTTACCAGAATTTATGATTTCATTTGGTATCGCATATTTCAATGATGCGCCATTTTGCATCAAAACGCGCAATATCGTACAGGATTCACTTTGTTGTTGTGTAAGAGCTTCATAAATTCTCAGTATGGGTAATTTGCTTTTATTTTGCAGTTTTGATTGTTTTTATGAAATGCTATCCAATATTTTTATTTATTAGTTATCCAATATTTTTATTTATCAGTTCATCTAACTTTATAGGTAAAATTAAATTTTACAGCTTATTTATAACAAATGAATATTGTTTTAAATTATTTGAGGCTGATAAATAATATTAATGTTTTTGTGCGTTTAACCACAATCTCAACGTTTAAAAAAAAAAAAGTTTTTGAAAAAAATTCATATCTCCGGTAATACTCATTTTAACCGACTTCGAAAAAAGGAAGAGGTTCTCAATTCGGCTGTTGTTTGTTACCTCATAACTCCGTCATTTATTAATTGATTTGGAAAATTATTTTTTTATTTGAAAGGGTACACTTTCCGTTTGGTTTGTGTGTGTGTGGACTTTTAACTTTGTATAGGCATGTATGTATGTATGTATGTATGAATGTATGTAAAGGAATCTTCGAACGTAATTTTCATCGACTTCCAGACGTCAGATTAAACTGAAATTTTGCACACTTATCAAATACCGATGACAATACAATAATTTGGTACCATCGAGCTGATCTGATGATGGATCCGGAAGGTAGGCACTGGAACTCCATAACGGAGCAACGTTTCCTAGCCGTGTTTGGGCTTGTTGGAATTGTCATGAGATGAACTTTGACTATGTATGGTTTTCAGGGTCTGATGATGGAGTAGGAGAGTAAGCACTGGAACTCCATAGTGGAGCATCGTATAATAGCCGTGTTTGGGCTTGTTGGAATTGTCGTGAGATGAACTTTGACCATGTATAGTTTTCAGGGTCTGATGATGGAGTAGGATAGTAAGCACTGGAACTCCATAGTGGAGCATCGTATACTAGCCGTGTGTGGGTTTGTTGGAATTGTCGTGGGATGAACTTAGACCATGTATAGTTTTCGGGGTCTGATGATGGAGTAGGAGGGTAGGCACTGAAACTCAATAACGGAGCAACGTTTCCTAGCCTTGTTTGGGCTTGTTGGAATTGTCGTAAGATGAACTTTGACCATATCTGGTTTTCAGGGTCTGATGATGGAGTTCCTACTCCATATATTTCTCTATATTTTTATGATGGAGTAGGAACTCCATCATAAAAATATTAATAAATAAAAATATTGGTAAGCACTGGAACTCCATAGTGGAGCAGCGTATCCTGGCCGTGTTTGGGGTTGTTGGAAATGTCGTGAGATGAATTTTGACCATGTATGGTTTTCAGGGTCTGATGATGTTGGTGGAGTCAAAGGGTAGGCACTGAAGCTAAATACTTATTATAAATGTGAAAGAAAGTGAGATTGGGTGAAAATATGGTATAAGTAATAGAATAAAATGGTATGAATAATTTATGTTGACTAAAATAAATTACAGTTTAAAAAAACTAAAAAAACACGCTTTAAAAAGCCTTGCACTAAAAAGTGTTAAATAATTATAAAATTGAACCTAAGTATATTCTCTGTCTATACCGTAAGGGCCTAAATGTAAGCAATTTTTGCAATTAAGTTCAATATTTGAATGAAAAGCGTGGGGCGCTTTTCCTTGAAACCCAATAGAATTTCTAAGCTTTATTATTATCATGAAGAAATATCGTAAATTACAAAATGAAAAGCGCCACACGCTTTTCATTAAAATATTGAACTTAATTACAAAAATTGCTTACATTTAGGCCCTTACGGGATAGACAGAGAATATACTTAGGTTCAATTTTATAATTATTTAACACTTTTTAGTGCAGGGCTTTTTAAAGCGTGTTTTTTTAGTTTTTTTAAACTGTAATTTATTTTATTTGAAAGCGTACATCTTTCCGTTTGGTTTGTGTGTGTGTGGACTTTTAACTTTGTATAGGCATGCGTTTAACCACAATCTCACCGTTTTGAAAAAAAAAAAAGTTTTTGAAAAAAAATCATATCTCCGTTAATACTCATTTTAACCGACTTCGAAAAAAGGAGGAGGTTCTCAATTCGGCTGTTGTTTGTTACTTCATAACTCCGTCATTTATTAATTGATATGGAATTTTTTTTTTTATTTGAAAGGTTACACTTTCCGTTTGGTTCCATTGTCATCAGATCAGGATTTGATTACTTCTTAGTGTACTTTGAAGTCAGTTTAAGTTTTTTGTTTAACAGTCCAATTATTAAAATTAATATTAATGCCACTTTTATTTTCATCAAAATTCAGCTCGGGGTTCCTTTCAGCGTTTTTCTCTAAGACCAGAATTTGCCCATACTGGCTAGAAAAAAAACAACCAGTATAATGGTGCGCCATGCTACGCGAAGCGAGCACGAGCTGCCTTCCCGCCTCAATTACTCAACGGATCATGATGGAATTTGGCATGTAGATACCCTATGGTATGGAGAAAGACATAGGCTACTTTTTCTCCCGAGAACAGCTAGTAACTGAGAAAGCTGATAAAACATACGCAACAGGATGACGTGTGATACTTTGTTTTCGTCTCAATGTAGCTATTATATTTTTGTAATTTATTGTAGGGGAAAAATAATAGGGGTTTACCTATGAAATTGCCGTTCTGCAGTACTGGCCATTTCAAATCAAAATATTTTTTGTTTGGCTAAGAATTCAAATTAATTTTATTTTAAAAACATGGAATTCTTTTTCCAAAAGTAGTCATTTGTTTATTGATTAGTGTTACATTTTCATCGCATTTCAATCTTTTTCGTCATCATGGATACGTTAAAAATTCGAGTAATTATGGAATATGAGTACCGTCGTGGCAGCAACGCGGCACAAGCGGCACGAACATCAACGACGTTTACGGAGCTAACACTACAAACCAACGCACCACCTGTTATTGGTTTGCTCGCTTCCGTTCTGGGAATTTCGACCTGAAAAATGAACCTCGCGGTCGTCCGAAGACTTTGGTCGACAATGACGAATTAAAGGCGATTGTGGAAGCTGATGATACACAGTCGACGGCTGAATTAGCAGCAGTTTTCGACGTTAGCGTCAAAATAATATTGGTCCATTTGCGTCAAATTCGCAAGGTAAAAAAGCTTGACAAATGGGTGCCCCACATACTCAATGATCGCCAGCGCGAAGTACGCGTCGAAACGTGGCTTGCACTGCTCAACAGACACACAAATGAAGGAATTTTGAACCGCATTGTTACCTGCGATGAAAAATGGATTCTGTTTGATAACCGCAAGCGCTCAGCAAGTTGGTTGGATCCTGGTTCAGCACCTAAACAATGCCCTAAACGAAAACTTACCCCTAGAAAAGTAATGGTCATTGTTTGGTAGTCTAGCGCCGGTGTGATTCATCACAGCTTCTTACCAAACGGGGTGAGCATTACTGCAGATGTGTACTGTGAAGAACTGAACACAATGATAGAGAAGCTGGCACATCTCCAACCAGCATTGGTCAATCGCTCGTTTCCGCTGCTCCTGCACGATAACGCGCGACCTCATACTGCACAGCAGACGGTCTCCAAGTTGCAAGAACTGGGGTTGGAAGTTCTCCGTCATCCGCCCTACTCACCAGACCTTGCGCCTACAGACTACTACTTTTTCCAGAATTTGGATAACTTCTTGGCGGGAAAAAAAATTCAATACCCGAGAGGCAGTACAAAATGCCTTTGAAGAATTTGTTGCCTCCCGTCCAGCTGATTTCTTTAAGAAGGGCATCAATAAACTGCCACTGCGTTGGCAAAGATGCATTGATTGCATGGGTGATTACTTCGATTAATACAAATAGAAAATACATGTAAAAAATTCGTTTAAATTTTTTCATACAAAACGGCAATTTCATAGGTAAAGAAAAGACCTAATATTAATATCATACCTATATTATTGTGACATCTAAAATAACAAAATGTGTTGGTACAACATCGGCACGGCATTGGTTTACTCGATATTTGACAATTATATTCCACCTATTGTTATTATAATTAGCTACGTGTATTGTTTTAATTGTAATATAAGCATGGCACCTAATCATAATTACTTTAGTTCTTCAAGAAAAGTCATTTACAATGGCAGTCAATATTTTACATATTTTATTAGTCATAATAATCTATCTAATATACATAATGAAAAGAAGGTTTAACTATTGGAGTAGAAAGGGAGTAAAGTTTTCACCACCCCTTCCAATTATTGGAAATTACGGGGATTTGTTATTCGCGAAACGATCGGTGGACGACTTCTTGCAGCATCTTTACGAACAGTTTCCTGAAGAGAAGGTTATCGGGTTCTATCGTGGAATTCAGCCAGCGATATTGATTAGAGATTCCGAAATAGCAAAACAAATTATAATCAAAGATTTTGACATTTTCCAAGCACGAGGTATCAATAGAGTGCAATCAGTTGAAGCGGGCCTTGGTTCAAATTTATTCTCAGTCGATGGTGATGCATGGAAAATATTAAGGCATAAAATTTCACCAACGTTTACACCGAAGAAAATTAAAGATATGCTTCCTTTACTTAATACGTGTATCAATAAGTTCACCGACTACACTGAGAAGGCAATCCGTTTCGAATCCGACTACGAGTTGAGATCTTTCGTAACTAAATATTCTTTGGATGTGATTGGAACGTGTTTTTTCGGCATGGATTGGCAGATGTACTCTAGGGAGAAGAATTACTTCTTAGAAAATTCAAGTGATATAACAAGACCCAACTGGTTTGTGCGACTTTGGTATTTTATGGATTTTATAATTCCCGGACTTCAAGCGACATTTCCCATGATAGATCCCGCAGCAAAAATCCGTAATTTTTTTTTGGAAATTGTAAGTACTGTGATACGAGAAAGGGAAAATAAACAATATTTAAAAAAAGATTTCATGGATCTCATGTTAGAACTCAGGAAGCAAGGTAAAGCTGGTATAAAGCATGATAATGGATTGTTAGAAATCAATATATCCGATATGATTATAACAGCTCAAGCGTCTGCTTTTTTTGTAGCTGGCCTCGAAACTTCTTCAGCAACTATTTCCTATTTATTTTATAATCTAGCTTTGAATCAGGATATACAAGATCGTGTTTATAAAGAAATATGTGAAGTTCATGATAAATATAATGGAGAATTAACTTATGAGAGTATAAAAGATTTGACTTATCTGCGAATGGCAATTGATGAAACACTCAGAAAACATACTCCACTGGCACACTTGTCGCGGGTATGTGCAAAGGATTATCCGATACCTGGAACTAATATAACGATAGAAAAGGGCACTCCTGTATTTATATCGACTAGTGGAATTCACGCTGATTCGAAATACCATTCTAACCCCGAAGAATTTAATCCTGAAAACTTTTCACCGGTAAACAAAAGTACCTTAGCTCATGGTGCATATTTGCCGTTTGGTGGTGGACCTCGTCAGTGTATCGGTAAGAAATGACACATAATAATATTCTGTGGTTTTCTTCACACACTGATAGAAATTTTACCTCCTCTCAATGCCACTGAAATCATATTTGCCTTATTTTGTTCACAGGTATGCGCTTTGCAACTACCCAGATAACCATATTTATAGCAAATTTTCTTAAAAAGTTCAAATTGGATGTGTGTCCGAAAACCAAATCCAAAATAGAACACGATCCAATGAGCATCAGTGGACTAGCAAAAGACGGTGTATGGGCGAAAATAACAAAACGGGATTAATAGAATGACAGTAAATCATTCTGAATAAAACAAATACAAAAGCATTGTGTGTGATAAATATGTGACAATTGATGTTATTTTCACTGGTAGGAGAACTATTTATTTAATACTAGCTTCTGCTCGCGGCTTCGCCCGCGTGGCTTACAGGAAACAAATGACATATTTTTCTACAACAATAAAACAAAACAAAACAACTTTATCCCGCTTCGATTGTGGAATTATTAAAAACGCTGAGACACGTATAAATTAATTTTCAATCTTCAGCCTAAACACAAAATTTGAAGATCCTAACTTTGAAACTGACGGACTTTCATACAAACTTTCATTCCCTATATTACCCCCTTAGGGGTGGAATTTCGAAAAACCCTTTCTTACTACTCTTCACAAAGAATATACCCTCTAAATTTCATGTCTCTAGGACCAGTGGTTTAGGCTGTGCGTTGATATATCAGTCAGTCAGTCAGTCAGGACTTTGAATTTTATATATATAGACTAGCAGACCCCCGCGGTTTCAACCGCGAACGTTTTGTTTTTTTTTGCGCGGAACACTCATTATTTTTCTAAAATAAAAGTAGCTAAGTTACGCCTTATAACATTAAATTAACCGGACAGACAAAAATGTTTAAAAACTAAATCCGATTTTATAAAAAAAAGAAGAACTCACATAAAAGCTTGGTGCCATGCGTAGATAGAAAATTGTAGGTAGATAGGCTGTCAGCGTATAGCAAAGAAGATAGCGATAGTTCGACATAGTTACATATATATAGAAGCGCTCGTGGTGTAGCATGATTAGCCGTTCTTAATCGATCGGCAAAGTTAAGCTATGCCTGTCGTGGTCGGTACCAGGATGGGTGACCGCCTAGTGGTATTTCAAATCGAGCGTTTCCGTGCTTCGGAAGGCACGTAAAGCCGTTGGTCCCGGTTATCACTTAATTGTGATAGTCGTTAAGCTAGTTGGATGCCTCCTAGGCTGCTTGAAAAATTCCAACAGTGGGTTGACCACTAGCCTACCTCCACCGATCCGCAGTGGGCACGCGTGGTGGAGTATTGCCCATTCCCTTTCACCTTCATTTGTGAAAGGAGGCCTGTGCTCAGCAGTGGGACATTATAGGCTGATGATGATAATGATGATGACATATATATTTGGATTTTTTATCGTATTTAGAAGAAATTATCCCTACAACTTGCATGATATTGACAGAAAATACACTTGAGTATAGTCCTTTTTTTACTTACTGAATCAGTTAAAAAAAACTACTGACCGATGAAAATGTTTGGTTCATTTCGTTCACTACGGCTTTTACAGCTTATTACACAATAATTCACCATCACTACAAACAATCTCTTTGACAATATATACAAAGCAGCGTTGCCAGATTTTTTTTCGGTCAAAGCGGTATTTTCTAACCGCTTGAGTAAAAAAAGCGGGATTCTATCGCAGAAAGCGGGACCGGACATACTAAAAAAAACCGGCCAAGTGCGAGTCGGACTCACGCATCATGGGTAAACTCACGCAAAAGAAACTTGTAGGTACCTATGTTAATCGTTCAATAATCGAATCGATTGTCGGAGATTTTTCCCATTTTTTTCGATTATGTTGTAAACTTAATAGCAATTTTTTTCATCTTTTTGCGATGTAACTGCAAAACGCTTTTCGGATTTCTTCCTTTACTTGTGCTACATGAAATTGCTTCTTGCCAAATTGTATGATTCTAGGTCAACGGGAAGTACCCTATAGGTTTTGATTCCCTTGCGAGCGTCAAAATATGCGGCATAATATACGGCTGTATCTTTTGATTGCGTTGACTTAGGCCCGGTTTCAATAATATACGGACCGGTATCGGTTAAGATTTATTAAAATTAAGACTCTTATATCTTTACTAATAATGAAGCAAAGACCTCAAAGCTTTGCATAGCAGACCCTCCCATATGGAAGTTGCTATCACACACAAAATTAACTTACGAAATGATCTATATGCCTAGTTTGGCAATAAAAAAACCTACCATTGCTAAGCAAAATGATTCGTTTTTGTTTATTGAAACCGGGCATTAGAAGTTTGTATTTGTATATCACAGTGACATTTAGCGCACATTGGCGGCTTGGCGCGCAAGATTGTTGGTGCGGTTCTCCTTAAGAGCAAAATAACATATCTTAGAATTGAAAACCCAAGTAAATAGTAATTAAAAAATCACAAAGCTACCTCTAATAATAATGAATTTTCGTTTTTATTCATTCATGGTGTATCTAATTAAGACAAAAGTTCGATAAATAATATCACTAACATATGACCTAGAGCTGCTACTAACGATTTTTTAAAATATTCTGTACATTACGAGTTATTTAATTAAGAAGCGCTTAGTTCATTTTTGTTCCGCGAAACACGCTATCTCCGTCTCATGCCACGCGCAGATTAGACATAAGTTTGTTTCATCTGACATTGCCATATTTTTCTGGCTTTGTACGCACTCTTAAACACTACTGTGGTGTTTAAGACGCGTCACGGGAAAGCTGGTGCCATTTCTGTGCAGTGGTGTCTTTATAATTTCCCACTTCTACGTCCAACAACGATGATGATGAAAAGCGGGACTGAGCCTGATACGCGCGGACATTCTATTTTGGGCATAAAATCGGGACCTTTGGCAACGCTGATACAAAATCACAAATTTCATACAATTAGGGTTTCACTTCTCTCGTTTTTCACCTCCTTAGGGGTACAATTTCGGAAAATCCTTTCTTATCCTTTCTTATCGCCTGCGTCATACAAAGAACACACCCTTTTCACACAACACAAGTTTCAGGTCTCTACGATCAGCGGTTTAGGCTGTGCGTTGATTGTCAGTCAGTCATTCAGGAAAGCATTTTATATGTATAGATTATATAATAGTACCCTGAGTATCATATGTAAATGAACCGGCCAAGTGCGAGTCGGACTCGCAAATGGAGGGCTCTGTACAATATTACTTACTCATTGCGCTATGAAAATAAAACACCAAAAAGAGACGTTTCTTGTATGGGTAAATTAAAAATTAGAGTGGGCTAATTTTTAAATTTAATTATTTTTTACGAACGCTCGTTCGAGGCTCGCACGTCCACGAAAGAATCCTGTTCGTTCGTGTCTTGGCTCGTGTTCGGTTCGCATAGCATGGACACACCATTTGAAAATAAACTTTCCTATTCTATACTGTTCACTTTATATTGATTACCTAAATAAAGAAATAGACTACATAATACTAAGTGATGTTTGATTATTTTAGATAATACAAAAAGCAAAGCACATAATATGCTTAGATAATATGTATGTATATGTATACGAGCATAATAAGTGGTAATACATTAAGTTGGTGACGTATGTGTTGGTAATACATATTGAGAATCTATAATCTGTTTTGTGTTAAAATGTGTAGGTATAATTAATTACAATTACTTACTAACATAACAAAGAATAAATAGTGACGAAACACTCGCGCGGAAGACCCGCCTCTTGGCCGACGACAGTTAAAAAAGACCTAAAAGATGCTCAATTGAACGAAGACATGGCCAAAACCGTGCTAAATGGAAGATGAGAATACGGAGGGCCGACCCCAAGTAAATGGGACCAGGTCTAGGAAGGGAAGGATAGGAAGAAGAAGATAAGTAAAGAATAAATGCTAGGTATTTCCCTAATTTGATTTGAAGGAACAATAAACAGCTACAATACAAAGTCTTACGTATAAAAATTTTAAGTAAGTAATAACAATTTGAATTATAGAATTAGCTAAAATGTGCCACTAGATGCATCAAGTGATGCTCAAAAGGTTGAAATAAAATACATGAAAACACTATTTATACTATATCTAGTGCATAATAAAAATCATAATCTATCTATTCAGTGATTTTCTTGATTAATTTAAGTTAAAATATCACAACAATACAATTTAAGTGTTAAGAAGTCAAAAAATACATGAAAACACTATTTATACAAAATCTAGTGCATAATAAAAATCATAATCTATCTATTCAGTGATTTTCTTGATTAATTTAAGTTAAAATATCACAACAATACAATTTAAGTGTTAAGAAGTCAATAGACCTAGTAAGTTGAACTTATTAGAATGAACAATTAAAAGTCACCACATTTGTCAAATAAACACTGAGTACACTTTTTATAATAAAAAATATAGTTATGCTGTTTTATAGTATTGAGGACTTCACTTTTTTCATTTCTTAAATGCGGGCCAGCGCCAACAGCATCATGAGCATGATTGCTAGCAGGCTAGACTGCTCTTTCGTGAACCACAGCTGCAGGGTTTCGGCTGGAGCGGTATCCTTGAAGCAGTGATTGAAACAAATAGAAATACTGAATATGTAACTTTTACTATTAGTATAGTCTATAAGTCTTTTATAACTAACAAAATATAAGTCATTGAGCTTGAAATAAAATATATTATTATGATTATTAAAAAGTAACTATGTGTGTACCACAAGGTTCTATCCTAGGACCTTTTCTATTTCTCATTTACATCAACGACTTACCATATCTTGTAAAAAAAAAACATGAGATAGTATTGTTTGCTGATGACACTTCACTTCTTTACAAAGTGAATAGACATGATTTTAATTCTGACGATGTGAACAATGCTCTTTCTGAAGTCGTTGATTGGTTTACTATTAATAATTTATTGCTAAATGAGAAAAAAACAAAATGTATCAGATTCAGTCTACCCAATGTGAGACATTCGGACACAAATATTGTAATTAAAGGCGAAAAACTGGATCTTTTTGAAACAACTGTATTTTTAGGTATCACTTTAGATAATAAGTTACAATGGAGCCCTCACATTTGTAAATTGGTGGATAGACTTAGTTCTGCAGCTTATGCAGTGAGAAAAATTCGCGCTCTCACTGACGAATCTACGGCAAAATTAGTTTATTTCAGTTACTTTCACAGTTTGATATCTTACGGTATCCTCCTCTGGGGTAGTGGTGCCGAAATCAATAGAATTTTTATACTGCAGAAGAAGGATGTCCGCGCAATATATAAATAAGGCCTAGAGATTCTTTGAGAGACAAGTTTAAATCTATTAATATAATGACAGTGTCGTCACAGTACATATATCTTATTCATGTGAGGAAAAACTTAAACAACTATCCTAAGAATAGCGACACTCATAGTTTGAACACTAGAAATAAGCACAAACTTGCTGTACCTTTAACTCGGCTCAGCAAAGTCCTTAACTCTTTCAAGGGGCAATGTATACGTTTCTATAATAAAGTACCCAAAGAAATCCAAGAGCTACCTATACATAGATTCAAAAAGATAGTTAAACAGAAGTTATGCACGAAAGGGTACTATAAAGTTTCTGATTTTGTAGATGACAAGAATGCATTTGAATGAATTGTTCGCTTCGCAGGCTATTGTTATATATATTTTGTAATTGTAATACTTCTATTTACATATTTAAAAAAAAAGACTTGCTGAGTTTCTTGCCGGAGTCTTCTCAGTTCAAGTTGTATTTGGAACCGGTGTAGAGCCATTTGTTAACGTTCATAAGTGCCTTATCAGGGCCTAAATTGAATAAATGCTTTTTGAATTTGAATTTATCATATTGTTGTATAGGGATTTCGATACGGTTTTAAAAAAAACGACGTTTACGTGAGGAATTTCTTTTTGGCTATATATTGGTGCCGATTCTGTTGTAAATCGCACTAAACTAATTGTAATCACATCAAATCTGTTTTTTACAAACATTATTAAAAAAAGATAGAACATGTTTAAAGCTGTCTAATTAGTCTTTGAGAATAGAGTCACTATGTGGTATCCAAGAGATGGTCACAGATCCAAAGGAAGGCAGAGAAAAAGATGGAGTGACGAAATCAAAGCATTGGTTGGAGGAACCTGGTACAGAACACCAGTTGATAAAACCAAATGGCGGTTGCTGGAGGAGGCCTTCGTCCAAAGGGCGAGCTGTTAAGAGAGCACAGGAGACTCGAGGTTACCTTCAAATAAAAATAATTTAGTAGCTAGTGTAGTTTAAGAAAAATTTAACGATGTAGTAGCCCTAGTACTCGAATAGAGTAACATGTGTATTTACACATGTTACTCTATTTATATTATTATTATATTTTCAGCAATAAAGAGGCTTTATTATTATTATTATTTAATTAGTCTTTGCCGTCTTCATTTGCGGGTAAATACTTCACCAAAATTTGTTGGGTTTATTCCCGGGAACAAACCCAACCGTAGCTGTAATTAAAGGGAGCTGTAGCCGTTGGTGAAACAAGTCAGAGATATAAAAAAAAACAGCCAAGTGCGACTCGGACTCGCGCACCTTTTTGGCCTGTGCTTTTGGCGGCGTCGTGTCACGGGTCGCTCACTTCCCTCCAATATATGGCTGCCACACGCGTCATACTTGTGAACAGGTGTTGCTTGTGGGGGCTGGTCTGCTTAAGTTTGCCATTTATTTACTTACTAGCTGTTCCCCGCGGTTTCACCCGCGTTTCCGGGATAAAAAGTAGCCTATGACCTTCTCCATGCCATAGGCTATCTGCATGCCAAATTTCATGGCGATCGGTTCAGCGATTTAGGCGTGAAAGCGTAACAAACATACAAACAAACAGAGTTACTTTCGCATTTATAATATTAGTATGGTTTAAATTTATTTTAACATCAAAACATTATAAATAAAACTATACCTACTAAATAACTTAATCTAAATAATAATAAACTATAACTAAAACTAAGAAAGGTAAAACAAAAGAAAACAAAAAACTTATAAATAGGCTAACCTATCCAAGTCGCTGCCAAGTGGTAGCGTGCCCAGAACGCTGGCGGCATTACCTCTTTGAATTGCGATACTAATGCGTTGGGCGAGGTATTCGCCAGCCCTCTGGTCACGCGACGCTTTGACCAGGCGCTTACAAATGCCTCGGAAAAAGCGGTGGGCGGCCGGCCCCCATGGACCCAATGTCTCTACCCCAAACGGCTCAAATAAGTAACTGCTATCGAGGTATATTTGCGCCGTTTGAGGCTTTCTGCGCAGGCAGCAGCGCCGCCGGCCTTATTCATAGTCTCTGGAAGATGAGACGGTGCCAGAGTGTCAACGCACGTGGCGTCCCAAACTAAGGGCCGCCCCATCTTCCAGGGAACCAATGTCATGCCGTCGGGTCTCTTTCCATCGTCACGCATCAACCCATTTGGTTCCAAAAGGGCTGAAAAAGCATTTTATATACAGCGTGTAAGGGACATCGCCGCACAAACGGATACCATGGGTCCAGGTCATGATTCTGTTGGAATTTTTCGACGGTTTTTCCAATTAAAAAAAAAAAAATGAGTTTTTTTTACTTTAGACTGTTCATAATCGTCACAGAGAAAAGAAATATAAAAAATAGAGACGCTATGCTAGCGGAGCCCGCGCGCCACATATGAGATCAGACGATCATATATCAACCAAAACACGCGTCAACGCTTCGTAGTATCCGCCATACTTAGCAGAGGTGCGTAGCTCCGCGAAAAATATTAAGTATACCATGATGCGCTATTATTTCCTCTAGGAAACGAAGTGAGGAAGTCGAACGTAACTCAAGGACGGATTTCCTTTCATCGATGAGTTTACAAACCTTTATTTAAATGAAATGTTTATAAAAATGTATTGTAGTTGTGTAATCTTAACCTTCATGTAATCTATTTTCTTGTCTATGCAATCGATTTGAATTGTTTTTGCTTTTAAGAATAAATTAGGTTGCTATGACTACTTATCTATAACATGTGTGTCAATTATTATATGAATCTTATCTTCTTAGTCAAAAATATTATATTTATAAAATGTAATACATTTAATTAAATAAACATTTTATAAATATAATATTTTTTACTATTATACATTTCTTATTTCCACTCTCCACTGTGATACTCTCTGCTACCTAATTATAAGAGGTTATTAACTCCTCAACATAAAATTAAATGATGAAAACATAGAATTGTACACAAATTCAATATTGGCTACACAACAACAGCTACGAGGCATCAATGCTGGTGTCGACGACGAATTTCTGGGAATTATTATGCTTGCTGGACTACCTGATAAATATAATCCATTAGTTATGGCTCTAGAACATTCTACCAGTAAGATATCATCAGAAATAGTTGTGTCAGCTCTACTTAAAGAAGATAACCGTGGAAACAGCTCTTCAGATCCAGATTCTACGCTTATGTCGAATTTTAATAAGTATAACTCTAAAAATAAATTCTGTATGTATTGTAAAAAGAAGGGACATTTGAAAAATGAGTGTCGATTTTTTAAAGCAAAAAAAGGTAATATGTCTAAACCTGAAAATAGTCATATCTGTACCGAAGCTACTTTAATGGCTATTAATTCAAAGGAGAACCCTAATGTCACCAAGACTGTTGATGAGTGGTATCTTGATTCCGGTGCCACTAGTCACATGACTCCTAGATTAGATTGGTTTCAAAATTATAGGCCAATTTCTAAGCCAATAAAAATTGCTAATAATGAAAATCTAAACAAAATCTTTTCAGATGGAATTGGTGATGTAAATTGTAATTTTTCTCCTACTGTTCGTAAAATATCTGATGTGCTTTATGTACCTAAACTTTCTAACAACATTTTATCGGTAAGTAGTATTATAAGACGGGGACATTCTATAATCTTTACAAATGATGGCGCAAAAATATTTGATGGCTCAACAAATAAAGTTCTTGCAAGAGCCACTGATGTACAGGGTATGTACAAATTAAGTCGTAATAATAATGACATTTCAAACGTCAAATGTAGTAAAGTTTTATCATCTACCGTTAGTGATACTGCTGAGTTGTGGCATAAACGTCTTGGTCACTTAAGCTTTAGATCGATGGAAGTACTAAAGAAACATTTAGCTACAGGTATTAGTTATTCTAATGTATTATCTAATGTATCTATGTAATAATATCTAATATCTAATGTATCTATGTAATAATTATAATAATTATATATATATATAACTAATAATTTACTGATACAAAAATAAAGCTTGATTTAAGTTTTAATGTTGCAATACATATACATGCTCCCAAGATACAGGTATTACCTAGTTTGGGAGCAAGTGATCCAAATGTTGTAAAACAATGGTATTTGAAATAAAGAATTTTATTATTATTATTATTATTATTATTCAAAGCCTACACAATTATTCAAGGATACTTGTATTCCTTGTATTGAAGGAAAACTTTCTAAGAAACCATTCAAACCTTCAAATACTACAAACAAGTGACATTTTAGAATTAATACATAGTGATGTATGTGGACCAATGAGCGTACCAACCTGGAATGGTGCGAGATATATTCTTACGTTCACTGACGATTATTCCAGAAAAACATTTTTATATTTATTGAAACTGAAGTCTGAAGTCAAACAAAAATTTTTATTATTTAAGAATCTTGTTGAAAACCAGACGAATAAGAAAATAAAAGTACTTTGCTCTGATAATGCAGGTGAATATACTGAATTAAAAGAATTTTGCATACAATCAGGTATATTACATCAAACAACTGTTATACAGGTCGTTGTTTTGGTCAGCGACGAGCGACTCAGGGACGATAATACAAATGATACTGGTGCTAAAAAAAATATAAAAAAAATACTTTATTTTTTTTATATTGCCGGATATTTTCAAAATTAAAATTTTGAAAATCATGTAATAAGCTAAAGTGTAGACATAATGCTCAACGGGAGTACGAGGGAGTAAAGGGGTGGGGCGATGGCGGCTTGCGCCTAGCTCTAGTCTGTGCACGTGCCTAGTAACCATACTTTGCAGTTATTTTATTTCAAATTGAATAAGGTATTTCTCAACATATTTACAGTATTTAATGGAATTAAGTCCATTTTTGGGGAATATATATTTTGTACTACCGCTCCTGGGTCGCTTGTCGCCGACCAAAACAACACCCTGTATCTCAACAAAATGGTGTTGCAGAACGAACTAACCGTACTATTATGGAAAAGACGAGAGCTATGCTTCAAGACTCAAAACTACCAAAACAGTATTGGGGAGAAGCAACTAATACAGCAGTCTACTTAAAAAACCGTTCGCCAACGAAAGCACTACGTGGAAAAACGCCTGATGAAGTATGGAGTGGACATAAAGTTGACCTCTCACACCTGAGAGTGTTTGGCTGTAAATAGGGATTGCAAAATCCGGATTTTTTTCAAATCCGGATTCCAAGTTTGTCATCACATATAAATCCGGATTATCCGGATTTTTCGAATTTCGGTATTTTTTTTTTGCAATCATTTGTAGTTTTAAATTGTACGCGTAGTTTTATGCTAAACTATTAGTAGTTTGAAGATGGGTGTTCTATTTTATTGTTTTTACATTGTTTTTGATTAAAAATAAAATAAAATTGGAAATATTCTAAAAAAATAAAATATGGACTTGCGTTTGGCCACTGAGCTTAAGGATAATGACGAAACCTAAGTGTGAGCACGCTTATCCAGATGAAACCACTATGGCCTTGAAAGTGCCTAGATTGTAAGAGTCAGATAACACAGACGCCGGCCGGAAGCAAGTTCCACTTCCCTTGCTGTCCGCATGATAGGTATGTCAACAACGTACGTGTGAAAAATTTCCCGGCTTCATGTAGTTCGAAGTAAAAATGGGGGTGGTGGTTGGAATAAGGTTGAAAAATTCCTGCACATACTCTCCAAATATATCCTGTAGAAAACCGATAAGGCAAGCAACCATTCTCCGATGAGTGAGATGAGATGATCGATCATCTCAACCAAGAAATTTCACCAAGAGATCTCTTGATGGCATTAAAAGTGACCAGATTGGCATTGCCCCAATCGGAGACTGCCTGTCAGGTCACGTTCAAACACTCTAATATGGCCTCTCGCAACAATTCGATCTAGTCACTGGTGGCTAGCGCGCTGGAAATATAGACAATGGTGCTATCGTCTGCGTACACTGGACACCAGATCGTTAATATGCAGCAGAAATATGGTAGCAAAGAGAACTGAACCCTAAAGCATTGATTGCCAAAAGGCCCGACGAACATCCGTCTATGACCACATGAATAAACCGTTCGCTCAGGAAATTAGAAACCCAGGAGTACAGACCACCAGAGACTCCATATCAAGGATGCTTACTTAGAAGGCTGGTGTGCCAGACCTGAAATTAAAAATATTCTGAGATCAGCCGATGTACAAAATGCTTTCAGCGGTAACCCATCTAGAACTATAATTCTTGATATTACGTTGTGCAGAGTTGTTACTCGCGCCTCGCGCGCGTCGCCTCCATCTAAGACTCACTGGCCGACTTAGCTACTAGCTAGATGGATGAGCGGGAGCAACTAGCAGCGTGTGAGCCGAGTGGTTTATAGAGTTTATTATAGACCGTATAGGCTTATTTATGGTAGCTGCTCCGATAGCATGGACATAAATGCTGGCGTCCCGCAAGGCTCTGTGTTGTCCCCAACACTGTTCCTACTGCATATCAATGATATGCTGCCTATTGACGGCATTCATTGCTATGCGGACGACAGCACAGGGGACGCTTATTACACGGGCCGTGCAAATATCCCTCGTTCCGAGGTGGAGGAAAGCCGCGAACGGCTGATGTCTGAAATCGAGAGTACATTAACTAGTGTCTCCGATTGGGGTCGACTAAACCTAGTCCATTTCAACCCCACCAAGACTCAAGCCTGCGCGTTCACCGCTAAGAAAACCCCATGGTCTGTGGCTCCACAATTCCAGAACACCTCCTTGAACATCAGTCAAAGCATCGGGATCCTTGGCGTCGACATTTCTAGCGACGTTTTGTTCCGAAGTCACTTGGAAGACAAGGTTAAGCTGGCATCCAAAAAGCTCGGAGTGCTCAACAGAGCGAGGCAGTACTTCACATCGGGGCAAAGGCTACAACTTTATAAGTCACAAGTCCGGCCTCATATGGAGTACTGCTGTCACCTATGGGCGGGAGCACCTGGATACCAGCTTGGGCCTTTAGACTCGGTTCAGCGACGTGCTATCAGAATTGTTGACGATCCCGAGCTCACAAGCGGTTTAGAGCCCCTTAGTCTGAGGAGAGACTTTGCCTCCTTATGTGTGTTCTACCGCTTGTACAACGGAGAGTGTTCTAAAGAATTGTTCGACTTGTTGCCCACTACTACCTTCTACCATCGCAACTCTCGCCATCGACGGGGAGTCCATCCTCACATATTGAAACCAGAATTGTTTCGAACTGTGCGGGCTCAAAGGAGCTTTCTTCCGCGGACGGTCAGATTGTGGAATGAGCTCCCCGCCGTGGTTTTCCCAATGGAGTACAGCATGGGGTTCTTCAAAAAGGGCGTGAAGAGATTTCTTCAGGGTCGGCAAAGCGCAAGTGATGCCCCTGGTGTTGCAAGCGTCCATAGGCTACGGTAACTGCTTACCATCAGGCGGGCCGTATGCTTGTTTGCCACCTTAGTGGTATAAAAAAAAAAAAAAAAAAAAAAAGGCACCGTAAACAGACGCGGCAACGCAATCGCACGAACTAAAGCGCAGGAGTTTAAAATATGCGGATATGTGCGTCAGAGTAATACTGACCTACATCTACTGGATATTCAATGATGAGAATTGTAATTAACCATAAACTATTGTCAATTATGATTTAAGGGTAAACATCAGTTACCAGGCGGGAAATTTGAATTTTTTAGGTATTTTTTTTACCTTCGTAGAACAAAAATTGATAGATGTTTCAGTGATTAGCGACAATAGAAGTTCATTTGGCACATTGTGTTATGAATGTTTTTTGTTTTTATGAGCCATATTTAAACATTTCTCACGGTTTCTCTAAAAACCGTAAAACTTACTATTTTGGGAAATGTACAAACATAGTTAATCTTAACCGATACGAAGGGATACCGTCTTGTAGATCCTGATAATCCTACCAAATTAATTAAATCAAGAGATGTTGTCTTTCTTGAAAATGAATTTGTTTTCACGAAATCTCAAAATTCTTCAAATTTTTTCAACTTACATGACGTTGTTGAAACAAAAGAAATTTCAATTTTGCCTGAATCAACAGAACTTGAAACAAATCAAGAAGATCTTCAACCTATGGCAAGTGAAATATATCCTGTAACAAATACAACTCAGGAAGATGAAGATATTTTTGAAGATTCAATGGACAATATGAATACAACTTTAGCTCCAGGAGCAAATACTGAAGAAGTTGATCCTGTACAAACAGCACCCGAAACACAATCAACTGATGTTCAGTCACAATATGAACGCCGATATCCAATTAGAAACCGAATACCAAGAAAATGGCCTGATAATATAATACTTTACCAAGCCATAGCTGAGAATAACATACCGAATACATTTAAACAAGCTATGTCAAGTACACAAAAAGATGTTTGGTATAAAGCAATGGAATGCGAATACAATTCGTTAATAAATCACGGTACTTGGACCTTGATTGATAGGCCAAATGATAGAAAGATTGTCAGAAGTAAATGGGTTTATACAATCAAGAGAGATGCAAATGGAAATATTGCCAAGTATAAAGCACGGCTAGTAGCAAAAGGCTTTACTCAAACGTATGGTGTAGACTATGAAGAAACTTTTGCTCCAGTTGCCAGATTGTCTACAATACGATTACTATTTTTTTTTGCAGCTCAGTGGAACTTAACTCTAGAACATTTAGATATAGAAACTGCTTTCCTAAATGGCGATCTAGATGAAGAAATTCTAATGGAACAACCTGAAGGCTTTGTCAAAGATTGCAACAAGGGGAAGATATGCTTACTCAAAAAGGCACTTTATGGATTAAAGCAAGCTCCACGACAATGGAATAAAAAGCTTCATGACGCTTTAATAGATATAGGTATGCACAGATCAGAACATGAACATTCTTTATATTATAAATATGAAGGTACTTCGTTACTAATTGCTGCAATCTTTGTTGACGATTTTTGCTTGATGAGCAACAATGACGATATGAAAAATCAATTTAAATTAAGTTTACATAAACTCTTTAAAGTAAAAGAATTAGGTCCTATGAAACTATTTCTAGGTATGAGAGTAACTCAAAGTAAAAATCATATATCTATTGATCAGGAGGAATATATAAAGAAAATAATTAAGGAATTTGGAATGGAAAATGCAAAACCTGTCAGTACTCCTGCAGAACCTGGAATGAAATTGGTTTATCCGTCAAAAGATGAAGATCCAACTAATCTCTGATATGGTAATATCAGAGATTAGTTGGATCTTTAATGTATTTATCATTAGGCACTAGACCAGATATTTCCCATACAGTGAGTGTTCTTAGTCAATTTAATAATAACTATAGCAATGAGCACTGGAATGCAGCTAAGAGAGTTGTGCGATATCTTAAAGGGACTGCACAAATTAAACTTGTCTTCAAGAAAACTCATGACATGAAATTACATGGATTTGCTGATGCAGACTATGGATCAAGTCTTATTGACCGAAGATCCTACACTGGATTTGTCTTCCAACTTAATGGTTTAATATCTTGGGAATCCAGAAAACAAAGAACCGTTGCTCTTTCTACATGTGAAGCAGAATATATAGCACTAAGTGAAGCAACTAAAGAAGGTATATATTTAAATAATGTGCTGAAGGAAGTATTTAAAACAATTCATCCAATTTGCATAAATGTAGATAATCAAGGAGCAATAATGTTAATAAAGAATAATGTTCATCATTCAAGGACTAAACATATTGATATCCGCCATCATTTCGTCCGGGAAAAGGTATTAAATGGGACAATATATATACAATATTTACCTACCGAAAAAAGCAAATAGCTTGACTTTTTGGTTTTCTATTAAGGGGAAGTATTGTAGTTGTGTAATCTTAACCTTCATGTAATCTATTTTCTTGTCTATGCAATCGATTCGAATTGTTTTCTCTTTTAAGAATAAATTAGGTTGCTATGACTACTTATCTATAACATGTGTGTCAATTATTATGTGAATCTTATCTTCTTAGTAAAAATCAAAGAATTTAAAACGTCCAGAAGGATAGTCGCCTCTATGGGAACACGAAATAAACAAGCCATAATTGACAGTATTTAAAAGTAATAAGTTAAGGTAATTAAAAGTGACGAAATCGCAATACTTACACATGGAAGGTTAGTTTTTAGTTTTTCCTTGGTTTTTATAAGTGTTGTGACAATATTTCAATATGCTAGTTGTAATTTTTTATTTAATCAGTACAGCGAGTATGACGCGATGACACCCGTGCGCAATACGAACTGAGAGCGATTTGCTCAGGAGCCCCTCAAGCGGAGTGATATTAAATGTCATGTTTTAGTAAGGCTGACTATCCATCTGGGTAGAGGCACGATGCACTATGAAAATCTTTGGTAAAAATATTATATTTATAAAATGTAATACATTTAATTAAATAATATAGTTATTTATATTATACATTTCTTATTTCCACTCTCCACTGCGATACTCTCTGCTACCTATTTATAAGAAAATGTATTCAAGATTATGATAATTTTAGATGTTAACGATAAACTCTGATACTACTGCAAAATTATACATTGCAGGCTATGTACTCACTTTATTTGTACGCAAGGTAGCGAGCGCAACTCCGCACGTAATGTATTGCGTTTCTTTCACATTCGTCGTGACCCCAAAACACGTGCATCGATAGTGTTGTTCGATTAATATCGATAAAATGCATCTATTTATCACTGATTTGATTAAGGCAATAGTTGAAAGTTATATCAAAGTCCGCATACATCTGTTAAAAAATTAAAAATAAAGCTTTCAAAACGGCAGTTTCGAAACAAATTCATTTTATTTCATGGGCAATAAACCGTGTAACAATAACTTTAATTTAATTTACTTCATCGTATTAAACGTATTTTTTACAATTCAGTATTCTTAGCACTTTTTTCTTATCGAACGTGAATTTTCTCACAGAATTTCTAAAATTTAATATCGATGAAATTAAAATACCGATAATTTTATTGATATTTTATCGACTATTTTCGCTGCGCTAAGCGAATAGCGCTACTCGACCAGCTATTACGCAATTATCAACATTATGTTTAATGCATTTAAGTTCACAATTGCGTTCCATAAAAATAACACCATCTATGGCCGAGTAGCGGCACTTTTTCGTCGATTGAATCTAGCTAATTTGTAGATTACAAAACGACGTAAATACTCTGTACACTGTTGAATAATAAATATTATCTTAACGTAAAAAGGTATATTTTCATATGTATGACCTGTGTGATTAATGCTAATTTTGAGTAAAATAAAAACGACCAATCAAAAAAATTGTTTATTTGTGTTGCAATATATGATTCAACATTTATTTGTGTGAGTTTGTCGCAGTTTGGCGACACCGGTTCCGATACAAATTCTAACACATCGCCCTTCCAGTGTATTCTCTTTTCCGTGATAATCGTTATTCTTACCTAACCCAAAGAGATTTAAAATAAATAAGTTATTAATTCATTACTTTCACTAAAAGTAGCAATGTAAATAAAACTAGAAACGGTGTCTTATGGCGATATTCGGTCAGCGACATACTACGTAGGCACAACGTTATCGCGCGTTTAAATCGCGGTGTTCACAATACATTGCGCGCTCGAAAATTACAATTTCTATAACCGATCATTAGCGAGGTGAATGACTTTCACAATTTGATTAGTGGCATTAGGTGTAGCCTTTTCGCGAAGTTTGCGTTACCATGCGAAATACACCCTGTATATTATTAGATTACACGTATGAAATGGCTGTATGCTTGAAAATAACCCTTGCCTATCCTTTTATGGATGAATAAACTACTACTACTACTAATTTTAACCGACTTCGAAAAAAGGAAGAGGTTCTCAATTCGGCTGTTGTTTGTTACCTCATAACTCCGTCATTTATTAATTGATTTGGAAAATTATTTTTTTATTTGAAAGGGTACACTTTCCGTTTGGTTTGTGTGTGTGTGGACTTTTAACTTTGTATAGGCATGCGTTTAACCACAATCTCAGTTTTGAAAAAAAAAAAAAAGTTTTTGAAAAAATTTCATATCTCCGGTAATACTCATTTTAACCGACTTCGAAAAAGGAGGAGGTTCTCAATTCGGCTGTTGTTTGTTACCTCATACCTCCGTCATTTATTAATTGATTTGGAAAATTATTTTTTTATTTGAAAGGGTACACTTTCTGTTTGGTTTCATTGTTATCAGATCAGGATTTGATTACTTCTTAGTTTACTTTGTCAGTCAGTTTAAGTTTTTTGTTTAACAGTCCAATTATTTTAATGCCCCTTTATTTTCATCAAAATTCAGCTCGGGGTTCCTTTCAGCGTTTTTCTCTAAGACCAGAATTTGCCCATACTGGCTAGAAAAAAAACAACCAGTATAATGGTGCGCCATGCTACGCGAAGCGAGCACGAGCTGCCTTCCCGCCTCAATTACTCAACGGATCATGATGGAATTTGGCATGTAGATACCCTATGGTATGGAGAAAGACATAGGCTACTTTTTCTCCCGAGAACAGCTAGTAACTGAGAAAGCTGATAAAACATACGCAACAGGATGACGTGTGATACTTTGTTTTCGTCTCAATGTAGCTATTATATTTTTGTAATTTATTGTAGGGGAAAAATATTAATATCATACCTATATTATTGTGACATCTAAAATAACAAAATGTGTTGGTACAACATAGGCACGGCATTGGTTTACTCGATATTTGACAATTATATTCCACCCATTGTTATTATAATGAGCTACGTGTAGTGTTTTAATTGTAATATAAGCATGGTACCAAATCATAATTACTTTAGTTCTTAAAGAAAAGTCATTTACAATGGCAGTCAATATTTTGCATATTATATTAGTCATAATAATCTATCTCATATACTTAATGAAAAGAAGGTTTAACTATTGGAGTAGAAAGGGAGTAAAGTTTCCACCACCCCTTCCAATTATTGGTAATTACGGGGATTTGTTATTCGCGAAACGATCGATGGACGACTTCTTGCAGCATCTTTACGAACAGTTTCCTGAAGAGAAGGTTATCGGGTTCTACCGTGGAATGCAGCCAGCGATATTGATTAGAGATTCCGAAATAGCAAAACAAATTATAATCAAAGATTTTAACATTTTCCAAGCACGAGGTATCAATAGAGTGCAATCAGATGAATCGGGCCTTGGTTCAAATTTATTCTCAGTCGATGGTGATACATGGAAAATATTAAGGCATAAAATTACACCAACGTTTACATCGAAGAAAATTAAAGATATGCTTCCTTTACTTAATACGTGTATCAATAAGTTCACCGACTACACTGAGAAGGCAATCCGTTTCGAATCCGACTACGACATGAGATCTTTCATAACGAAATATTCTCTGGATGTGATTGGAACGTGTTTTTTCGGCATGGATTGGCAGATGTACTCTAGGGAGAAGAATTACTTCTTAGAAAATTCAAGTGATATAACAAGACCCAAATGGTATCTGCGACTTTGGTATCTTATGGATTTTATAATTCCCGGACTTCAAGCGACATTTTCCATGATAGATCCCTCAGCAAAACTCCGTAATTTTTTTTTCGAAATTGTAAGTACTGTGATACGAGAAAGGGAAAATAAACAATATTTAAAAAAAGATTTCATGGATCTCATGTTAGAACTGAGGAAGCAAGGTAAAGCTGGTATAAAGCATGATAATGGATTGTTAGAAATCAATATATCCGATATGATTATAACAGCTCAAGCGTCTGCTTTTTTTGTAGCTGGCCTCGAAACTTCTTCAGCAACTATTTCCTATTTATTTTATAATCTAGCTTTGAATCAGGATATACAAGATCGTGTTTATAAAGAAATATGTGAAGTTCATGATAAATATAATGGAGAATTACCGTATGAGAGTATAAAAGATTTGACTTATCTGCGAATGGCAATTGATGAAACACTCAGAAAACATCCTCCACTGGCACACTTGTCGCGGGTATGTGCAAAGGATTATCCGATACCTGGAACTAATATAACGATAGAAAAGGGCACTCCTGTACTCATATCGACTAGTGGAATTCACGCTGATTCCGAATACCATCTTAACCCCGAAGAATTTAATCCTGAAAACTTTTCACCGGTAAACAAAAGTACCTTAGCTCATGGTGCATATTTGCCGTTTGGTGGTGGACCTCGTCAGTGTATAGGTAAGAAATGACACATAATAATAATCTGTGGTTTTCTTCACACACTGATAGAAATTTTACCTCCTCTCAATGCCACTGAAAACATATTTGCCTTATTTTGTTCACAGGTATGCGCTTTGCAACTACCCAGATAACCATATTTACAGCAAATTTTCTTAAAAAGTTCAAATTGGATGTGTGTCCGAAAACCAAATCCAAAATAGAACACGATCCAATGAGCATCAGTGGACTAGCAAAAGACGGTGTATGGGCGAAAATATCAAAACGGGATTAATAGAATGACAGTAAATCAATCTGAACAAAACAAATACAAAAGCATTGTGTGTGATAAATATGTGACAATTGATGTTATTTTCCCTGGTAGGAGAACTATTTATTTAATACTAGCTTTTGCTCGCGGCTTCGCCCGCGTGGCTTACAGGAAACAAATGACATATTTTTCTACAACAATAAAACAAAACAAAACAACTTTATCCCGCTTCGATTGTGGAATTATTTTTTTTGTCATAATTTTGTCGTAAGAATATCCTAAATACTCCACATTGCTGGATAACGTTAACAAGTAGATGACCTTGAACTTCAGCTGGTAGACGTCACCGGAACATTGAAATATGCTGCGGAAATACGTGAATTCTTTCGTAACGCGCACTAGGTGGAAATTGTGTTTAATACCTACTAAAATTTCACCATATTATTTTTCCGTTTTCCATTCACAAAATTAAGTAATATCAGGAATAAAATCTTCATAATGTTGTTTACATTTCGAGTATTTTGATTAATAAAAACTGTCATTGAATCGAATCTGTCATTCATTAAAATCTTCTAAAATAAATTCTATTTTTCATTTTCACTAAGGAGGAAACTTATCTTTCCTTAATTATTAACAATACATTAGGCAGCCCACACGCATCATATAATCGCCGGCCGACTTTATGTCGGAAAGAGTTCTTCTCTTTCACGACGACCGACGATTTCGGTAATTTTGAGAAAACTTTGGATCGTCATAACCTTATTTTTTTCTATAAAAATTATATCTAAAAATAAAACATGTATTTTTTATTTTTTATTAATGAGAGACTCCTTTAAAATAGCTAAGTAATTCAAAATCACCCTGTATATAGACTAGCAGACCCCCGCGGTTTCACCCGCGAACGTTTTGATTTTTTTTGCGCGGAACACTCATTATTTTTCTAAAATAAAAGTAGCTAAGTTACGCCTTATAACATTAAATTAACCGGACAGACAAAAATGTTTAAAAACTAAATCCGATTTTATTAAATAAAAGAAGAACTCACATAAAAGCTTGGTGCCATGCGTAGATAGAAAATTGTAGGTAGATAGGCTGTCAGCGTATAGCAAAGAAGATAGCGATAGTTCGACATAGTTACATATATATTTGGATTTTTTATCGTATTTAGAAGAAATTATCCCTACAACTTGCATGATATTGACAGAAAATACACTTGAGTATAGTCCTTTTTTTACTTACTGAATCAGTTAAAAAAAACTACTGACCGATGAAAATGTTTGGTTCATTTCGTTCACTTCGGCTTTTACAGCTTATTACACAATAATTCACCATCACTACAAACAATCTCTTTGACAATATATACAAAGCAGCGTTGCCAGGTTTTTTTTCGGTTAAAGTGGTATTTTCTAACCGCTTGAGTAAAAAAAGCGGGATTCTATCGCAGAAAGCGGGACCGGACATACTAAAAAAAAACCGGCCAAGTGCGAGTCGGACTCACGCATCATGGGTAAACTCACGCAAAAGAAACTTGTAGGTACCTATGTTAATCGTTCAATAATCGAATCGATTGTCGGAGATTTTTCCCATTTTTAACCGACTTCAAAAAAAGGAGGAGGTTCTCAATTTTTCTTCTTGTTCTTTTTTTTTTTTTTTTATGTTTGTTACCTCATAACTCCGTCATTTATTAACCGATTTGGAAAATTCTTTTTTTATTTGAAAGGGTACGCTTCCCGTTTGGTCTTATTGTCATCAGATCAGGATTTGATTACTTCTTAGTGTACTTTGAAGTCGGTTTAACGTTTTTGTAAAACAGTCCAATTATTTTCGATTATGTTGTAATATACTTAATAGCAATTTTTTTCATCTTTTTGCGATGTAACTGCAAAACGCTTTTCGGATTTCTTCCTTTACTTGTGCTACATGAAATTGCTTCTTGCCAAATTGTATGATTCTAGGTCAACGGGAAGTACCCTATAGGTTTTGATTCCCTTGCGAGCGTCAAAATATGCGGCATAATATACGGCCGTATCTTTTGATTGCGTTGACTTAGGCCCGGTTTCAATAATATACGGACCGGTATCGGTTAAGATTTATTAAAATTTAATATGTTTATCTCTTCAATTTAGTATTACGTATTACCTTGTTTAAAACGTACTTAGATGCAAGTGGTGTTTACCTTAAATAGATTGTACAATAAGCATAATTACATTTATACTGTAAATTAATTTTAAGATGTAACCATTGTAACAGTCACTGGTAAACCAATAAAACAAAATAAAAATTAAGACTCTTATATCTTTACTAATAATGAAGCAAAGACCTCAAAGCTTTGCATAGCAGACCCTCCCATATGGAAGTAGCTATCACACACAAAATTAACTTACGAAATGATCTATATGCCTAGTTTGGCAATAAAAAAATCTACCATTGGTAAGCAAAACGATTCGTTTTTGTTTATTGAAACCGGGCATTAGAAGTTTGTATTTGTATATCACAGTGACATTTAGCGCACATTGGCGGCTTGGCGCGCAAGATTGTTGGTGCGGTTCTCCTTAAGAGCAAAATAACATATCTTAGAATTGAAAACCCAAGTAAATAGTAATTAAAAAATCACAAAGCTACCTCTAATAATAATGAATTTTCGTTTTTATTCATTCATGGTGTATCTAATTAAGACAAAAGTTCGATAAATAATATCACTAACATATGACCTAGAGCTGCTACTAACGATTTTTTAAAATATTCTGTACATTACGAGTTATTTAATTAAGAAGCGCTTAGTTCATTTTTGTTCCGCGAAACACGCTATCTCCGTCTCATGCCACGCGCAGATTAGACATAAGTTTGTTTCATCTGACATTGCCATATTTTTCTGGCTTTGTACGCACTCTTAAACACTACTGTGGTGTTTAAGACGCGTCACGGGAAAGCTGGTGCCATTTCTGTGCAGTGGTGTCTTTATAATTTCCCACTTCTACGTCCAACAATGATGATGATGAAAAGCGGGACTGAGCCTGATACGCGCGGACATTCTATTTTGGGCATAAAATCGGGACCTTTGGCAACGCTGATACAAAATCACAAATTTCATACAATTAGGGTTTCACTTCTCTCGTTTTTCACCTCCTTAGGGGTACAATTTCGGAAAATCCTTTCTTATCCTTTCTTATCGCCTGCGTCATACAAAGAACACACCCTTTTCACACAACACAAGTTTCAGGTCTCTACGATCAGCGGTTTAGGCTGTGCGTTGATTGTCAGTCAGTCATTCAGGAAAGCATTTTATATGTATAGATTATATAATAGTACCCTGAGTATCATATGTAAATGAACCGGCCAAGTGCGAGTCGGACTCGCAAATGGAGGGCTCTGTACAATATTACTTACTCATTGCGCTATGAAAATAAAACACCAAAAAGAGACGTTTCTTGTATGGGTAAATTAAAAATTAGAGTGGGCTAATTTTTAAATTTAATTATTTTTTACGAACGCTCGTTCGAGGCTCGCACGTCCACGAAAGAATCCTGTTCGTTCGTGTCTTGGCTCGTGTTCGGTTCGCATAGCATGGACACACCATTTGAAAATAAACTTTCCTATTCTATACTGTTCACTTTATATTGATTACCTAAATAAAGAAATAGACTACATAATACTAAGTGATGTTTGATTATTTTAGATAATACAAAAAGCAAAGCACATAATATGCTTAGATAATATGTATGTATATGTATACGAGCATAATAATTGGTAATACATTAAGTTGGTGACGTATGTGTTGGTAATACATATTGAGAATCTATAATCTGTTTTGTGTTAAAATGTGTAGGTATAATTAATTACAATTACTTACTAACATAACTAAAGAATAAATAGTGACGAAACACTCGCGCGGAAGACCCGCCTCTTGGCCGACGACAGTTAAAAAAGACCTAAAAGATGCTCAATTGAACGAAGACATGGCCAAAACCGTGCTAAATGGAAGATGAGAATAAGGAGGACCGACCCCAAGTAAATGGGACCAGCGGGGTTATTTTAAAACGGTCGGATTCGGAATCGGGAGCGGAATCGGAAACCTTCATCGAAAAGATCCGATAGCGGAAAGTTGGAGTGCGTTTACAAAGTTTGTTTTTAATAATGGTAGGAAATGGTATACCTAAACTAAAATAAAAGTAAAATCGAAATGATTACGGATTTTCATCGTTGAAAGGCCTCATTTAAATACTCATATCAAATGCATTAAGACAGATACTTGTTATTTTTTATATTTTAGATTTATGGTCTACATTGTTTTAATAAATATAAAAAAATGGTTTTCTAGTTTTATCGAACTTCGGAAACTGACTGATAGGTCAAAGTAATTGTTGTTTATAATATTCGAAAAAGTCAGGCAAAGGTTTGAGCCATACAGCCTAATCGTATTTGAGTTATACCTAAGTTCTAGTCACAAAATCACTTTCATTTAGTACGCACTGTCAGTCACAGTCCATAAACGTCAATGTAACCTGTTACATGTGTTAGTAAAATAGTGGTAAATAAACTAAAACTTCTCACGGACTTTTTGAGACAACTTGAAGTCATGATATACATAATTCATTTAATTTCCCTTCATTGGTGCGCGAGGATTGATCTTTATAGGATAAAACACCACAGATAATATGCAATAAAACTCAAAATACACGATTTTTTGAAAATAAAACGAAAACGCAACGTCACTTTGCAAGTTCCCACCAAAAAGCCCTCGATGTCAATGTAATAATTTTTTCAGTACATTCATGGAGAGTATAATAAAACAAATATTTTATGATTACGTAGATCTTTTAGTGGTAGTGAATCTAGCATCCAACTTGAGTAACGGTATTGAATGACCAATATGTTTTAGTTCCTACGAAGTTTGAGTTTGCTATTATTACTTTTACTGCAGACCTGTCTCATTCATTATTTACTTAAAATAGGGGCAAACACACTCCGTTTAGTACCAACTAACCTTTATATAAGTTTAAATAATGCATTTATATTAAATAATGGTCAAAAACGAACTTTAAATAAAATTCGGAAAGAAATCCGCCAGCTAAAAGCTATCCGAAAGTTTTCGATGAATCGGATTGATATTTCCGTCGAGAACGTCAAACTATTCGATTCGGAAATTAAAATAGCAATCGGCGCTTTAACCTATCATGCAGAATATATTTATTTTAGTTTATGTATTATTTGTAACACTTAAATTGTACTATTATCATACTATGTTAAATAAATATTGATGTTCTTATAGTTTTGATTGTCTTTTAATGTGCAAATACACATTTTTATTATTATTTTATTATGTCGGAAACTCCTCTCGGAAGTTTCCGATTCCGCTCCCGATTCCGAATCCGACCGTTTTAAAATAACCCCGCTAATAAAACCGTGCTAAATGGAAGATGAGAATAAGGAGGGCCGACCCCAAGTAAATGGGACCAGGTCTAGGAAGGGAAGGATAGGAAGAAGAAGATAAGTAAAGAATAAATGCTAGGTATTTCCCTAATTTGATTTGAAGGAACAATAAACAGCTACAATACAAAGTCTTACGTATAAAAATCTTAAGTAAGTAATAACAATTTGAATTATAGAATTAGCTAAAATGTGCCACTAGATGCATCAAGTGATGCTCAAAAGGTTGAAATAAAATACATGAAAACACTATTTATACAAAATCTAGTGCATAATAAAAATTATAATCTATCTATTCAGTGATTTTCTTGATTAATTTAAGTTAAAATATCACAAAAATACAATTTAAGTGTTAAGAAGTCAATAGACCTAGTAAGTTGAACTTATTAGAATGTACAATTAAAAGTCACCACATTTGTCAAATAAACACTGAGTACACTTTTTATAATAAAAAATATAGTTATGCTGTTTTATAGTATTGAGGACTTCACTTTTTTCATTTCTTAAATGCGGGCCAGCGCCGACAGCATCATGAGCATGATTGCTAGCAGACTAGACTGCTCTTTCGTGAACCACAGCTGCAGGGTTTCGGCTGGAGCGGTATCCTTGAAGCAGTGATTGAAACAAATAGAAATACTGAATATGTAACTTTTACTATTAGTATAGTCTATAAGTCTTTTATAACTAACAAAATACAAGTCATTGAGCTTGAAATAAAATATATTATTATGATTATTAAAAAGTAACTATGGGTGTACCACAAGGTTCTATCCTAGGACCTTTTCTATTTCTCATTTACATCAACGACTTACCATATCTTGTAGAAAAAAAACATGAGATTGTATTGTTTGCTGATGACACTTCACTTCTTTACAAAGTGAATAGACATGATTTTAATTCTGACGATGTGAACAATGCTCTTTCTGAAGTCGTTGATTGGTTTACTATTAATAATTTATTGCTAAATGAGAAAAAAACAAAATGTATCAGATTCAGTCTACCCAATGTGAGACATTTGGACACAAATATTGTAATTAAAGGCGAAAAACTGGATTTTGTTGAAACAACTGTATTTTTAGGTATCACTTTAGATAATAAGTTACAATGGAGCCCTCACATTTGTAAATTGGTGGATAGACTTAGTTCTGCAGCTTATGCAGTGAGAAAAATTCGCGCTCTCACTGACGAATCTACGGCAAAATTAGTTTATTTCAGTTACTTTCACAGTTTGATATCTTACGGTATCCTCCTCTGGGGTAGTGGTGCCGAAATCAATAGAATTTTTATACTGCAGAAGATGGATGTCCGCGCAATATATAAAATAAGGCCTAGAGATTCTTTGAGAGACAAGTTTAAATCTATTAATATAATGACAGTGTCGTCACAGTACATATAATCTTATTCATGTGAGGAAAAACTTAAACAACTATCCTAAGAATAGCGACACTCATAGTTTGAACACTAGAAATAAGCACAAACTTGCTGTACCTTTAACTCGGCTCAGCAAAGTCCTTAACTCTTTCAAGGGGCAATGTATACGTTTCTATAATAAAGTACCCAAAGAAATCCAAGAGCTACCTATACATAGATTCAAAAAGATAGTTAAACAGAAGTTATGCACGAAAGGGTACTATAAAGTTTCTGATTTTGTAGATGACAAGAATGCATTTGAATGAATTGTTCGCTTCGCAGGCTATTGTTATATATATTTTGTAATTGTAATACTTCTATTTACATATTAAAAAAAAAAGACTTGCTGAATTTCTTGCCGGAGTCTTCTCAGTTCAAGTTGTATTTGGAACCGGTGTAGAGCCATTTGTTAACGTTCATAAGTGCCTTATCAGGGCCTAAATTGAATAAATGCTTTTTGAATTTGAATTTATCATATTGTTGTATAGGGATTTCGATACGGTTTTAAAAAAAAACGACGTTTACGTGAGGAATTTCTTTTTGGCTATATATTGGTGCCGATTCTGTTGTAAATCGCACTAAACTAATTGTAATCACATCAAATCTGTTTTTTACAAACATTATTAAAAAAAGATAGAACATGTTTAAAGCTGTCTAATTAGTCTTTGAGAATAGAGTCACTATGTGGTATCCAAGAGATGGTCACAGATCCAAAGGAAGGCAGAGAAAAAGATGGAGTGACGAAATCAAAGCATTGGTTGGAGGAACCTGGTACAGAACACCAGTTGATAAAACCAAATGGCGGTTGCTGGAGGAGGCCTTCGTCCAAAGGGCGAGCTGTTAAGAGAGCACAGGAGACTCGAGGTTACCTTCAAATAAAAATAATTTAGTAGCTAGTGTAGTTTAAGAAAAATTTAACGATGTAGTAGCCCTAGTACTCGAATAGAGTAACATGTGTATTTACACATGTTACTCTATTTATATTATTATTATATTTTCAGAAATAAAGAGGCTTTATTATTATTATTATTTAATTAGTCTTTGCCGTCTTCATTTGCGGGTAAATACTTTACCAATTATGATAGCGACTAAAATATCATTGTGCTGTAATTAGGGATGGGCAGGGAAAAAAAATGGGAAGAAAAGAAAATTCCCTCGAAGTTGGGTTTATTCCCGGGAACAAACCCAACCGAAGCTGTAATTAAAGGGAGCTGTAGCCGTTGGTGAAACAAGTCAGAGATATAAAAAAAAACAGCCAAGTGCGACTCGGACTCGCGCACCTTTTTGGCCTTTGCTTTTGGCGGCGTCGTGTCACGGGTCGCTCACTTCCCTCCAATATATGGCTGCCACACGCGTCATACTTGTGAACAGGTGTTGCTTGTGGGGGCTGGTCTGCTTAAGTTTGCCATTTATTTACTTACTAGCTGTTCCCCGCGGTTTCACCCGCGTTTCCGGGATAAAAAGTAGCCTATGACCTTCTCCATACCATAGGCTATCTGCATGGCAAATTTCATGGCGATCGGTTCAGCGATTTAGGCGTGAAAGCGTAACAAACATACAAACAAACAGAGTTACTTTCGCATTTATAATATTAGTATGGATTAAATTTATTTTAACATCAAAACATTATAAATAAAACTATACCTACTAAATAACTTAATCTAAATAATAATAAACTATAACTAAAACTAAGAAAGGTAAAACAAAAGAAAACAAAATCTTATAAATAGGCTAACCTATCCAAGTCGCTGCCAAGTGGTAGCGTGCCCAGAACGCTGGCGGCATTACCTCTTTGAATTGCGATACTAATGCGTTGGGCGAGGTATTCGCCAGCCCTCTGGTCACGCGACTCTTTGACCAGGCGCTTACAAATGCCTCGGAAAAAGCGGTGGGCAGCCGGCCCCCATGGACCCAATGTCTCTACCCCAAACGGCTCAAATAAGTAACTGCTATCGAGGTATATTTGCGCCGTTTGAGGCTTTCTGCGCAGGCAGCAGCGCCGCCGGCCTTATTCATAGTCTCTGGAAGATGAGACGGTGCCAGAGTGTCAACGCACGTGGCGTCCCAAACTAAGGGCCGCCCCATCTTCCAGGGAACCAATGTCATGCCGTCGGGTCTCTTTCCATCGTCACGCATCAACCCATTTGGTTCCAAAAGGGCTGAAATATTAGCGCTGGAAAGAGACCGACGAATGATGTCATTAAGGTCGGCGTGCCTAGCAATTCTGCCTGCACTTCTCTGACAAGAGAGTCCATGGTGACCTAGGGGATCGACGGCGGCACCACATAATGCAGTATGGATTAAATATAGATTCAGTCTACTTTGTAGTTTTGCCGCCACGCCTGGGCACGCAATTGTCAGTGCGATTAGAATGTAAATATTATGTAATGAATTTAAGCTTGTTACCCGACTGACCCGGAAGGAGGGTTATGTTTTTCGAGTGTATGTATGTATGTATGTATGTATGTCTATTTCTTTGTGCCGCTCTGCAGCCTAAACGGCTTGATGGATTTAAGCATATGAGGTGTCGTTAGATTCGTCTTGACTGGGGGAGTGTCATAGGGTATATTATTTTTATATGGCGCCTGAGAATAAAAAAATAGGGGGGGTATTAAAAATAAAAGTTTCGTTATTATAACAATATGGGTATCAAATGAAAGCTTGTAAATAGACCATTCCATATATGTATATATTGTAATACTTTTATGCTACCATTTTGATGTAAACTGCAAAAAACCACGTTTAATGCAACGACAGTAGGTACTGAGCCGTTACCATACGTACATCACAGAGTTGCGATGGTTGTTAGCGTTCCTTTACCATACCGCTCATTTACTTACTATTACATACAACTCTTTCTGTATAAAACGAAAAAGTCTGAAATAAATTAAATTATTAAAAGAAACAAAAAACCCGACTGCGTAAAACATAAATTAACTGAAAAGAGAAAAACAAGCTCTTAAACCTATAGAATTTTTAATATAACTTGAATTTTATAAGGTAATTGCAGTCGGGGATAAACAAATATTACAAAAAAATACATACTTAGGATATTGGTTGTCCCAGATTGCAATACCTTATAAAATTCAAGTTATATTCAAAATTCTATAGATTTAAGAGCTTGTTTTTCTCTTTTCAGTTAATTTATGTTTTACGCAGTCGGGTTTTTTTAAAAAGAGTAATGGCTGAGTTAATTGCCGGCTCTTCTCAGCAAATGCAACCTTCCGAACCGGTATTAGAGTATTAGAGTCAGAGTTTTCATAGGTGCCTGCGAAGGTCTATTTGAATAAATGATTATGAATTTGAATTTGAATTTTGTGCGATATAACTACAAATATCCGGTTTTCGGATTTCTTACTTTACTTGTGCTACATGGCATTGCTCCTTGCCAAATTTCAAGATTCTAGGTCAACGGGAAGTATCCTATAGGTTTTGATTCCCTTGCGAGCGTCAAAATATGATGCATAAACGGCCGTATTTTTCTACTTCTAGGGATTGCAGAACTGAGTTTTTGATATTCATTTCAGCTTGATAGCTCCATGCATTCTTGAGCAAAAGGGTCTTGACAGACGGACAGACGCACGAACAACAACGTGATCCTATAAGGGTTCCGTTTTTGAGGTACGCAACCCTAAAAACTACCACGAGGTCGAAGCTGCAAGATAGTCTCTAAAGCGTATAAAACAATTAAGAAAACTTCTTTGTTTAAATTATTATTTCAATGCATGTAATCTATACATATAAAATGCTTTGTTCTGAATGACTGACTGACAATCAACGCACAGCCTAAACTGCTGATCGTAGAGACCTGAAACTTGGAGGGTGTATTATTTGTATGTCGTAGGCATCCGATAAGAAAGGATTTTTCAAAATTCTACCCCTAAAGGCATGTTTGTATGGGACAACGTGATTCCTTGGTCCGATCTACTTCAAATTTTGCATAAACATTCCTTAACAGAATTGATGAGATTGAGAAAAAAACAAAATGTATCAGATTCAGTCTACCCAATGTGAGACATTCGGACACAAATATTGTAATTAAAGGCGAAAAACTGGATCTTGTTGAAACAACTGTATTTTTAGGTATCACTTTAGATAATAAGATACAATGGAGCCCTCACATTTGTAAATTGGTGGATAGACTTAGTTCTGCAGCTTATGCAGTGAGAAAAATTCGCGCTCTCACTGACGAATCTACGGCAAAATTAGTTTATTTCAGTTACTTTCACAGTTTGATGTCTTACGGTATCCTCCTCTGGGGTAGTGGTGCCGAAATCAATAGAATTTTTATACTGCAGAAGAAGGCTGTCCGCGCAATATATAAAATAAGGCCTAGAGATTCTTTGAGAGACAAGTTTAAATCTATTAATATAATGACAGTGTCGTCACAGTACATATATGAAAATCTTATTCATGTGAGGAAAAACTTAAATAACTTTCCTAAGAATAGTGACACTCATAGTTTGAACACTAGAAATAAGCACAAACTTGCTGTACCTTTAACTCGGCTCAGCAAAGTCCTTAACTCTTTCAAGGGGCAATGTATACGTTTCTATAATAAAGTACCCAAAGAAATCCAAGAGCTACCTATACATAGATTCAAAAAGATAGTTAAACAAAAGTTATGCACGAAAGGGTACTATAAAGTTTCTGATTTTGTAGATGACAAGAATGCATTTGAATGAATTGTTCGCTTCGCAGGCTATTGTTATATATATTTTGTAATTGTAATACTTCTATTTACATATTTAAAAAAAAAAGACTTGCTGAGTTTCTTGCCGGAGTCTTCTCAGTTCAAGTTGTATTTGGAACCGGTGTAGAGCCATTTGTTAACGTTCACAAGTGCCCTATCAGGGCCTAAATTGAATAAATGCTTTTTGAATTTGAATTGAATTGAATTTGATGGAAGATGTGTTTCGTATTTTATTGAAACTCATCACCTAACGGGGTCAAAAAGGGGTAGAATGTTATTTTAGGGGTGATTTGCATCGAAGTTGATATCAACACTCCTTAGTAGTTTTGATTTAAATTACATTTTATTTTGACACATGTTTGAAAACTCAATCCGATTTTCACAGATTACAGAATAAGGCAGATGGAGCGCCCGGAACACGGGAGTGAGGCCAAAAAAGCAAATACAAATTGTAAAACACTTTTTATTTTTTTATACCACTAATGTGTCAAACAAGCATACGGCCCGCCTAATGGTAAGCGGTTACCGTAGCCTATGAACACTTGCAACACCAGGGGTATCACTCGCGCGTTGCCGACCCTGCAGAAATCTCTTCACACCCCTTTTGAAGAACCCCATGCTGTACTGCATTGGGAAAACTACGGCAGGGAGCTCATTCCACAGTCTGAGCGTCCGCAGAAGGAAGCTCCGTTGAGTCCGCACAGTACGAAATAATTCTGGTTTCAATGTGCGAAGATGGACTCCTTGTCGATGGCGAGAGTTGCGATGGAAGAAGGCCATGGGCATCCTTTAATCGCTTTTGAATTTGTATTTGATTTGTTTAAAAAAACTTTATTTAACGAAAAACATTTTCTTTAAATAAGCTTTGTGGTTTTTTTGGCCTCACTCCCGTGTTTCGCGCGCTCTATCTGCCTTTTGTTCTATTATCTGAGCCGATTTTATTCTAAAAACTTGGTGCAATGCTCTTTAAAATTGGAATATCAAATATAAAAGATTATTTAAATCGGATTAGAATTCGAAACTGTTTTTTTTTGTTGTTTTTGGTTATTTTAATGAAAAACATACCATTATGCCTTGATTTTCCTTCGAAAATTCCTTGGAAATCTCTTAGATTACCTACTTAGCTATTTTTTTTTAATAAAATCGGATTGAATTCGTAAACATTTTTGTCTGTATGTACCGGTTCATAGCTAAAGTTATAAGGAGTACTAGGAGTAGAGCTACTTTGATTTTTGAAAAATAAATAGTGTTAAGCGCAAAAAAAATCAAACCGTACGCGGGTGAAACCGCGGGGGTCTGCTAGTCTATATATATAATCTATACATATAAAATGCTTTGTCCTGAATGACGGACTGAGAATCAACGCACAGCCTAAACCGCTCATCGTAGAGCCCTGCAACTTGGAGGGTGTGTTCTTTGACGTAGGCATCCGATAAGAAAGGATTTTCCGAAATTCTACCCCTAAGGGGGTGAAAAACGGGGGCAAAGTTTGTATGGGACAACGTGATTCCTTGGTCCGATATACTTCAAATTTTGCATAAACATTCTTTAACAGAATTGATGGAAGAAGTTTTTCATATTTTATTGAAACTCATCGCCTAACGGGGTTAAAAAGGGGTAGAAAGTTAATTTAGGGGTGATTTGCATCGAATTTGACATTTAAATTTTAAAGAGTATTGCATTGCACCGTAGACGGAGAATTACAGGTAGACAGGCCAAGATACACATATGTCAAAACGTGTATGTGTGAGCAGGACTAAGCGTATTTTTTGTCCCTATCTCGCGTAGGTATATTGTTGTTTGACCCTCAGTGTCATTCCAACATACCAACCAAACATAACCATCTTATCTTCCATTTCATCGGTCAGTAGTTTTTTAACTGATACAGTAAGTAAATCAAAGGATTACTACTACTAGTTACATACACACACACGCACATACACATACACACATACACTAAACATACACTTTGCACGCGTTTCGTATTTATGTATCTTAGTTTAATTTAAGTTTCTTTATTGTTCCTAAAAAACCTTTCACTTATCATGAAATATCTTGGAAGAGCGGGATCTCTTAACACAACCAAATATTTGCTTAAAAGGAGATTCCAAAAATATATTGTAACCTAAGTTATTGGAAATAAATTTATTTATTTTTTATTACTATACTCAAGTATATATTCTGTCAATATCATGCAAATTATATAGTATATATAGATAATTTCGTGTAAATACGATACAAATCCAAATTTATATGTAATTATGTCGTACTATCGCTATCTTCTTCGCTATACGCTGACAGCCTATCTACCAACAATTGTCTAGCTATATACGCATTGCAACAAGCTTTTATGTGAGTTCAACTTTTTTTTAATAATATCTGATTGAATTTTTAAACATTATTGTCTGTCTGTTCCTGTTCATAGTTAATGTTATAAGGAGTAATTTAGGTACTTTTATTTTTGAAAAATAATTAGTGTTCCGCGCAAAAAAACCGTTCGCGGGTGAAACCGCGGGGGTCTGCTAGTATTTAATATGGCTTTTCACTCTTCATAAACCATAATTTTTTGTTTGTGGAGAAACCCGGTTATCTGTACTCACCTAGTTTTAAAAATAAATGCTCACAAATTAGGTATTGAGGTTCAAATATCCGGGAGTTAAGACTTTTCTTCCGTTTCCGCGGTCGTGTAACGAACTGTGCGTGAATGTGATATTTACGGGCTTTTTCGACTGACTTTTTGGGAGAACATATTGCTTAGGGTGAATAAAGTGCTTTAGACAACGAATAGTCCATTACAATGTGTATCCATACCACATTAACCAATGTTAAGTGCCCAATGGCACAATTCATTATTTTCTTTCAGCCACACGCATATCTTTTCATTAGACATCTTAAAGGAGAAATCATTAATAAAAATGCTTAGATAGTTTACATTTTAAAATAAGCGATTCATACGTTTCAGAGATGTGACGATATCGTTCTAAGATATACTTGAGAAGTACAATAGCAAACAAAAGTATGAAAAAATGTGTTTTCATTCATTGTAAGTATATGTATTTTAGGATCAGTTAATACTCTTTTGTGCTTTTATTGTTATGTAGTAAATAGATACAATAATTTTAAATGAATAGTTATAAGAATTGAATAAATTATATATTAAACATCTATTTGTATAATTTCAACGGTTTTCGGCAGGATGTCCCGTAGCAAACGTGGACGTAGCTGATTCGTAAAAGTCGTAGACCGAGTGCTACAGGATCGCTACGAATCATTTAAATTGTAAATCTTTCAACTTATCTTTGGTTTCAGTACTTTTTAGGCCTATGGTATGGAGAAGGACATAGGCAACTTTTTATCTCGGGACCGCGGGTGAAACCGCGGTGGACAGCTAGTAATATTATACCGCGGGCTGGAGCTAGTTCAATATACTTTTAATTATTTTACGTATTTAATCAATATTGGTGCGTCAACACAGCTGGTAAGCGGGAGCACCTGAATATAGCTTATACACGCTGACGAAGCATATAGCCAGGCCAATAGGCCTTATGACAAGTCATAACCGAGGTTCAGCGGATTATCATTAGAATTATCGACGATCCCGAGGTCAAAAGTGGTTATTAGCCCCTTACTCACTGGCGAGACTTTGCCTCTTCATATGTGTTTTACCGCTTGTACAACACAGTGTTTTAAGGAATTGTTTGACTCCAAGGCTACTTTCTAATATTGCGTCTTTCGCCATCGACGGGCAGCTTACCAACAAAATGGTCTCACACACTGTAACGGTACAGCGAATAATCAGGACGAGGAATGAGCTCCCCGCAATGTTTTACCCAAGGCAGCACGCGGTTCTTCAAGTTGAATGGGAAGAGATTTTGACGCTTATCATCAGGCGAACCGTATATTTGTTTTCAACCAAAGTATTTATATAGGTATGATGTGTACAGTACACTGACGGTATAATATAATCGGATCATGCTCCATCGATATAGTTATCGATCCACCTGTCTTTTATTTCATATTAGACTGTACACAACTTAAAAGTTCATCCTGTATACCGGTCGGTTAAGTAAAGCTGGCACTTTCAACACATTTACACGTTGCGCTTGTGTAGTGTCTATGATTAAGAGCGCGCGGCGTGACGTCGCACTGCATGCGTTTATCGTGAAAAGTCTGTTCGTCTTTCTAGCGTGCGGTTAAGCATATGAGTACTGTTAACGTGCCAGCTTTTATTAACCGAACTGTAACAAGCTGCTGAAATAAACATCCCACCAAAAACATTTTTATGTAAAATGTTGCCGCCAAGACATATGGCTCGTACTGTCAAAAAGTTATCAGATCTCATGTAGAGCCAAGCTTATAACTCCACATGCACTTACTCTACAAGCCCTAACACCGTAACTCTACACACCGTAGTCAAAATATGTGGCTTGGCCGTTTCGCTACCGTCACATGGGAGTAAGGTGAAAAATGTATTCACTGTTCATTACTTTTTTACCCGACTGACCCGGAAGGAGGGTTATTGTTATTCAATAGTTCTTGTAGTAGTGAAACGGCCAAACCACATATTTTGACTACGGTGTGTAGAGTTTGTGAAGTAAGTGCATGTGGAGTTATAAGCTTGGCTCTACATGAGATCTGATAACTTTTTGACAGTACGAGCCATATGTCTTGGCGGCAACATTTTACATAAAAATGTTTTTGGTGGGATTTCACTTCTTTTTGTAAGTTGCTTATTTTTTTTTTGGTCGAAATTTCCAAGTTTTATATTTTTTTTGTTGTTTGTGTACTAATGCAGCTTGTTAGTACACAAACAACAAAAAAAATACATACCAAATTTCAGCTTTCTAGGACTTCAGGAAGTACCCTATGAGTTTTGATGATCATCAGTGAGTCAGTGACGAAATCGGGGTTTTTTAGATATCAATAAAATCTAAAGTATAAGAGCTTTTTTTTTTTTTTTTTTTTTTTTCGTGGGGAAATCCTCATAGGATACCCGACCGCCCCGGGGGAAGCGGCCAGGTTATGCCGGACTTGTACCGGCTAAAACCCCACGGTGGTCGCCATCTGCGCTGTAGAGGGGGGCGGGCTCTCGTGTTGAACGCGTACCTGCTCACCCCTCCACGCGCGGCGCTAAGATAGCTCGTCCCGGGGGAAGTGTGATACCTCCCCCAGCACCCTCGCTGTGCTATCGCACGATGAGTCGTGACCACATCGACCCATCGTCCTCCTTGGGGTCGCTTCTGGGCGCACAGAGCCCCCGCCCTGATTGCCCACGACCCCAAAAGCCCCGTTTAGTCGCCTTTTACGACAGGCAGGGGGACACCGTAGCTGTTATTCTAAGCCCCAGCTACAGGGCAGGAGGGCCGCCTCGAGGCACGTCTGCGCCTCGGCGGCGCCGTCTCCGAGCGGGATCGGCCCTCTCCCGATCCCGCTCAGCAGCCTCCTTCTGGACCATTACGGTCTCACAGAAGGAGGCTACGGCCCTCCACGCTGTATCCCCGCTCAGCATCGCCGACACGACTGCTGGCAGGGAGAGATTCCGCCCGATCAGGCCGACCAGGATTCGCCTCTCAGGTTCCCACGCAGGGCACACTGCAAGCGTGTGCGATGCGGAATCCTGGTCGCTCCCACCGCAGTGGAAGCAGACCGCCGTCGCCTCACGTCCGATCTTACACAGATAATCACCGAAGCATCCGTGCCCGGTGAGTATCTGTGTGAGTCTGTAGGTGAGTCGTCCACCTTGTCGCTGCATCCAGGCCTCAAAGACCGGCAGGACTGCACTGACGACGCGTTTGCGCGCATAACGCTCCTCCCGGAGCCTCGCGCGCCACGTCGCAAACGCGATAATTCGTTCCTGCCGTTTGATCGCCTCTTCTGGGTCGCCTCCACCGCTCTGACGGACGATGCGAATCCGGTCATAGACCCTCGCATCCATGTCCGCCAGAATGTCAAGTGGCGGAAAGCGAGCCAGAATTGTCGCCGCCTCAAAGGATACTGTGCGGTATCCTCGTACGATCCGTAGCGCCATCCTTCGCTGGACGCTGTAGATTTTCGTCCTACAGCGTCGGATGGCAAGCCTCTTTGCCCATACGGGCGCCCCGTACAGGGCTACGGATCGTATGACCCCCGCATAGAGGCGGCGTACTTCCTCCCTCGGTCCCCCGAGATTGGGCAGCAGTCTGTGCATGGCACCCGCTACCCTCTCAATCCGGGGGACGAGGCGATCAAAATGCTCTTCGAAACCCCAGCGACTGTCTAAGGTGAGGCCCAGGTACTTCATGTACCGCCCCACACTGACTTCCGACCCACCTACTTGGACGTGCGAGTCAGGTGGTTCCCTGCTCCTAGGCAGTTTGTGGAACCATAGCGCCTCGGTCTTGTGAGGCGCTATCTCCGGGCCCAACTCGCGAATTTTGGCGACGACGACTTCTACCCCAAGCTCGGCGAGCTCCTTGGTCCTCTCGAAGGTATCCCCACTGGCGACCACCAACGTGTCATCTGCATAGCAAACAACATTTATGCCAGTGGGGAGGTTGACACGCAGAACCGCATCATACGCAAGGTTCCACAGCAACGGGCCCAACACCGACCCCTGTGGAACCCCACATGTAATCTCCCTCCGGATTCTCGTACCATATTGGTCCCTGTACAGGATGTACCTGTCGCGCAAGTAGTCACCGACCACGCCTTGCAGGTAGGAGGGCACCTGATGATGTACTAGTGCCCCCCTGATTGCGTCCCAAGGCAGAGAGTTAAAGGCGTTGACGATATCAAGACTTATCGCCAACGCCACTCCACCCCGAGACACAGCCTGCTCCGACAGGAAACGGACGCGCAAGACTGCATCTACAGTCGAGCGCCCCTGCCGGAAGCCGAACTGACTATCAGCCAGATCGGGACCGACGCGCGACAGATGCCCGTTGAGACGAGCGGCAACTATTCGTTCGAACAATTTGCCAGCCTCGTCCAACAGGCATATGGGACGGTACGCCGAGGGAGAATCTGCGGGTCTGCCTTCCTTCTTCAAGAGGACCAAACTGGCCTCCTTCCAAGCCGTAGGGAACTTGGCATAACGGAGGCAGCTGTTGAACAACTGCCTCAGCCTATCCCCCAGGGCAGCCAGACTCAACACCCACACCCGACCCGGTACACCATCGGGTCCTGGTGCGGTGTTTCGGGCTTTCAAGCGGCCAACAGCTCGATCCAGCTCCTGTACGGTCACCCCCATCTCGTCATGCCACTCCCACGACGTTAGGGGGTGGACTGAGGGACCTGACCGGCCCACCGGGAAGAGAGTATTCACTACTCGACCCAGCAGGCCCGGATCTAGGGTTTCCGTCAGGGGGGGCACTCATGGCCTGAGTTTACCCAGGACCATCTTATATGGGCGCCCCCACGGATCCTCGTTGAGTCCCTCCAGGAGCTCATCCCAGCACCGTTTTTTGGCGTCTGAGATGGCGATCTGCATTGCTACTGTAGCCACTCGATATGCCCTATATAGACTGGCTGTCTCATCAGCCATGTTGACTGGCGTACTCGGACGGATAAACTGCCCGAGCCTGTTACGTGCCGGGACCACTGGTCCCCCCGGCACGACTCCTCCATTCTTACTACGCAGAACATTGCCCCCCCAGATACGGTGGGGCAGCCCGGGCTAGGCCCGGGGGTGGATTCTCCGGTTACGCCGGTACCACCCTGGGGTAGATTTTTCTGATGATCTGCACTCATTTTATAGGTCCTTTTTTACTAGGGTGAGGTCCCTGTACTCTTCTCCCCTAAGCGCTAGGGACTGGCCTCCCACCAGCCATTCATCCTCTCAGCACGCTAGACCTTAGGATTGGGGTATTTTTTTATAGAGGTTTTCTTCCTCGTGGCCTTGCAAGGCCTCCGGTCCCGACTGGGATTACGGATCGTCCGACGTCAGCATAAGCCGAGTGCACCTGGCACATCGTCGCACAAGGGAGTGTTTTTTTAGAGAGGTTTCCTTCCTCTTGTCCGGCGTCGGCAAAAGCCGAGTGCACTAGGCAAACACACCGCACCTGTTACATCCTCTGTCCCCTCTTATAAGAAGAGGGATACGGGGAGCAACCAAGGGGCCTGGCAGGCCTCCGCCTCACCCCATTACTGGGGTTTTTCCTCCCTACTGGTTTCTGTTCGCGCCGGGTAAACCCGGTACCCCCCATATCTGGGGGGCTTTCCCCTATCCACAACCCGGGGACGCGCCCGATGGGTGATCCAGTAACACCACACGGGAAAGTATAAGAGCTATGTTATTGAAACTTAATACGTTTAATAAGTTCACTATTGACATCGTGTCCTGAGAATTTTGTTTATCTGGTATAATCCAAACCCAAGTTATGAGGGTTCAAAAAAAAACGACGAAGCGCTTCGAGAAAAGGTAGTGCCCTTTCGCTTCGCTCGGCTGTCTTGGCGGGATACGCGATAGGATGGCGTGATTTTGACTCTCGGAAGCTTTATTTATTTATTTATTTATGGACAACCAACAAAACAAACACCAACACTTGCAAATGGATACAATATCTTAATATTAAAACGGATTTAGTGATGCCTTACTTACAGGTTGCCACTGCATGCAAAAGTGGATTTATTTATTTTAATGTATAATAAAGCAATATGCTACTCTAATGAAATAATGTGAGTTAATCAATTTGAGTATTTAAATGTAATGAGTATGTGAAGTTAAATATTGAAATAATGCAAAGAAAATAAAGTTATGAGGAGGAAGAACAAGATTTTGTTAAGGTTATTGAATCTTAAATAGTTTTATGATTTCGCTTTTAAATTTGTTTATTGTTTTACTGTGTAAAAAAAAGCTTTTCATGTCAGTAGTCATGTTTTGTTTTTGTCTCCTAAATAAAGATATGTATTTTTGTTGTTATTAATGGTGGGAGATATAAATACATTTTATTATTATTATTTAGTCACATGATTTTGTGAAATCTACAATAATAAACGTGACGGTACAACATCAGCACGGTATTGGTTTACTCGATACTCGACAATTTAATTTTGTCCATTGTTATTATAATTAAGTATAGTTCTGTTTCAATATAAGCATGGTATCATATCATAATTACGTTAGTTCTTCAAGAAAAGTTAGTTACAATGGCAGTTCATATTTTATATGTAATATTAGTCATAATAACCTATCTCATATACTTAATGAAAAGAAGATATAATTATTGGAGTAGAAAGGGAGTAAAGTTTCCACCACCAATTCCAATTATTGGTAATTACGGAGATTTGTTAATCGCGAAACGATCGTTGGACGACTTCTTGCAGCATCTATACGAACAGTTTCCTGAAGAGAAGGTTATCGGGTTCTACCGTGGAATGCAGCCAGCGATATTGATTAGAGATCCCGAAATAGCAAAACAAATTATAATCAAAGATTTTAACATTTTCCCAGCACGAGGTATCAGTAGAGTGCAATCAGAACCAACGGGTCTTGGTTTGAATTTATTCTCAGTCGATGGTGATGCATGGAAAATGTTAAGGCATTCAATTTCACCAACATTTACATCGAAGAAAATTAAAGATATGCTGCCTTTACTTAATACGTGTATTAATAAGTTCACCGACTACACTGAGAAGGCAATCCGTTTTGAATCCGACTACGAGATGAGATCTTTCATAACGAAATATTCTTTGGATGTGATTGGAACGTGTTTTTTCGGCATGGATTGGCAAATGTACTCTGGCGAGAAGAATTATTTCATAGAAATTTCTGGTGATATAACAAGACCAACATGGTTTATGCGTCTTTGGTATCTTATGGATTTTATAATTCCCGGACTTCAAGCAACATTTCCCATGATAGATCCCTTAGCACATTTCGATGCTTTCTTTTTTGAACTTGTAAGTACCGTGATACGAAATAAGGAAAATAAACAATATTTAAATAAAGATTTTATGGATCACATGTTAGAACTCATGAAGCAAGATGGATTGTCAGAAATCAAGATGTCCGATATGATTATAACAGCTCAAGCGTCTTTTTTTTATGTAGCTGGCCTCGAAACTTCCTCAGCAACTATTTCCTATTTATTTTATAATCTAGCTTTGAATCAGGATATACAAGATCGTGTTTATAAAGAAATATGTGAAGTTCATGATAAATATAATGGAGAATTAACTTATGAGAGCATAAAAGATTTGACTTATCTGCGAATGGCAATTGATGAAACACTCAGAAAACATCCTCCACTGGCAAACTTGTCGCGGGTATGTGCAAAGGATTATCCGATACCTGGAACTAATATAACGATAGAAAAGGGCACTCCTGTACTCATATCGACTAGTGGAATTCACGCTGATTCCAAATATCATCTTAACCCCGAAGAATTTAATCCTGAAAACTTTTCACCGATAAACAAAAGTACCTTAGCTCATGGTGCATATTTGCCGTTTGGTGCTGGACCTCGTCATTGTATAGGTAAGAAATGACACATAATAATATTCACTTCACACAATACAATACAATACAAAATTCTTTATTATTTACACAATATAAAAATAACAAAACAAAAATAAAGTGTAAACAATTCAGGCGGCCTTATCGCTGACGCGATTTCTTCCAGGCAACCTAGGGTAATAGGATAAATTTAAGATAGGTGGCGCAGTATAAATACTACATATACATAAAATACTTAACCTAATACATAAATTAAAATATTCACACTTCAATATTTACAAAATTACATATTCTGTGGTTTTCTTCACACACTGATAGAAATTTTACCTTCTTCTTAATGCCATTAAAATCATATTTGCCTTATTTTGTTCACAGGTATGCGTTTTGCAACTACCCAGATGACCATATTAACAGCAAATTTTCTTAAAAAGTTCAAATTGGATGTGTGTCCGAAAACCAAATCCAAAATAGAACACGATCCAATGAGCTTCAGTAGACTAGCAAAAGACGGTGTATGGGCGAAAATATCAAAACGGGATTAATAGAATGACAGTAAATTAAACTGAATAAAACAAATACAAAAGCATTGTGTGTGATAAATATGTGACAATTGATGTTATTTTTACCCGACTGACCCGAAAGGAGGGTTATGTTTTCCTTGGTAGGAAAACAATTTATTTAATACTAGCTTTATAGCCCGCGACTTCGTCCGCGTAGATTATTTCTTTTTTCTAGATATTAATCATTGTAACAATATAGAGCTTTGTTCATGGCTATTGTCCGCCACTACGTGTGATATTGACAAAAGTTCAGGTAGATTAAGAGCTCATATGCGAGGATGCCACATAAAACTGAAACAGTCCTGCCGCAAATCAACTCTAGCAAATTTCAGAGTTTTTCCCTGTGACTACAAACCTTAATTAGGAACTGTTATCTTTTAAATTCAAACGGAAGCTGATTTGGGATCAATGGTATACGCGGCAAGAAGACTGTTTCTCCTCTGGCAGAACCAGTAAATATTTTGGCCTCAATAACATTGCGGCGGTTACTTGTAGTCTAGTTCCACAGCACAATTTTGGAGGCCTTATCTCTCTTTCCCTCATGTCTGAGGATCGTGGTCAACATCGGGTTTGCTTCTAGAGCGAATGATCTGCCTCCACTGGTTTCTGTAAAACTTGGAGGACGATGAGTCTTTTACTTGATCGGACCATTTTGTTGGTGAACGACCACGTAGTCGTTTTCCTTCCGTGTTCCCAACTATGATCAGATTTCCAAACTTTCATCGCCTTTGCGCACCATGTGGCCGAAATACGAAAAAATACGTTGGTGGCATATGGTGGACAATCGTGATTTAATTTTGAGCTGCGATAGGATTGATGCATTGTTGCGTTTAGCGGTCCAAGGTATTTCCAACATCCGTCTCCAGCAACACATCTCGAATGCATCAATCCTTTTTCTTTCTCGGGCCAGTATAGTCCACGCTTCCACTCCATACATGAAAATGAGGAATACCAATGCTCGTATTAACCGGATCTTTGTTTTAATCTCTCTCTTTTTCTCTCTCTTTTTCCTGATGTTGTTCAGGCGAGTCATTTCAATACGCCAATACCATAAGCCGAAATAATAAATTTTGAAATTTTCACTCCGAAAATAAATAACTTCATATACTAAATGTAATCCCCCTTTTCACTCCTTAAGGGTTCAAATTCCAACAACACCGATATTCGTTGCGTTAGTTTATAACCATAAGCTTAAATAATAAATTTAGTGTACTTCCATACACAAATTCATCCCCCTATTTACCCTTTCGGGATCGGAATTATCAAAAACGATGAGGCACATATAAATTAATTTTCAATTGTCAACCTAAACACAAAATTTGAAGGTCCTAACTTCGAAACTGATGGACTTTCATATAAACTTGCACCCCCTATTTTACCCCATAAGGAGTGGAATTTCCAAAAATCCTTCCTTACTGAAAACCTACACTGTATAATATTAAATTTAGTGAAGTTTACGATAAATTTAAGGACTTGCATACACAACTTCATCCCACTTTTCCTCCCTTCGGTGGTGGAATAATCACAATCGCTGAGATAACTATACATTAATTTTCAATCGTCAGCCTAAACACAAAATTTGAAGATCCTAACTTCAAAACTGACGGACTTGCATACAAACTTTCATCCCTTATTTTACCCTGTTAGGGGTGGAGTTTCCAAAAATCCTTCCTTACTTAGGATGCCTACACCGTATAATAATACATTTAGTGAAGTTTACTTTGAAATTGAAGGACTTGCATACACAACTTCATCCCCCTTTTTCTCCCTTCGGTGGTGGAATTATTACAAACGCTGAGATAACTATATATTAATTTTCAATCGTCAGCCTAAACACAAAATTTGAAGATCCTAACTTCAAAACTGACGGACTTGCATACAAACTTTCATCCTTTATTTTACCCTGTTAGGGGTGGAATTTCCAAAAATCCTTCCTTAGTGGATACCTACACCGTATAATAATACATTTAGTGAAGTTTACTTTGAAATTGAAGGACTTGCATACCCAACTTCATCCCCCTTTTCCTCCCTTCGGTGGTGGAATTATCACAAACGCTGAGATAACTACACATTAATTTTCAAGCGTCAGCCTAAACACAAAATTTGAAGCTCCTAACTTCAAAACTGACGGACTTGCATACAAACTGTCATCCCCTATTTTACCCTCTTAGGGGTAGAATTTCCAAAAATCCTTCCTTAGTGGATGCCTCCACTGTATAAGGTATCTTTGTGCAAAATTTCAAATCTCTAGGTACAGCGGTTTGGGCTGTGGGCTGATATATCAACAATCAGTTTATCATTTTATATATTAAGATTACGAATATTTTAACTATTACTACTTAGTAAGTCATTCCTATGTACTCGTATTAGTGTTTTTATATAATATTATAAGATCCCAGGGACGCCAGACCGTCCTTTTCCATCCATTTTCTGAGGGGCAAAGTTTAGAATTGTGTAGTGTTAGTTCGTACTTCAAGCGTATACATACCTGCTATCGTGGGCTGTCGGCTAATTTACCGGTACCAGGTATGAAAGGTATGTAAATACATTACATATTTTACTTAAATTCTGAAAGCTGATTTTTAGGGTTCCGTAGCCGAAGGGTGCCCTATTACTAAGACTCCGCTATCCGTCCGTCCGTCTGTCTGTGAGTGGGCTGTATCTCATGAACAGTAATAGGTAGACAGCTGAAATTTTCAGAGAATATGTATTTCTATTGCCGCTATAATAACAAATAACAGCTTGGGCCTTTAGACTCGGTTCAGCGACGTGCCATCAGAATTGTTGACGATCCCGAGCTCACAAGCGGTTACATACTCAGTCCGAGGAGAGACTTTGCCTCGTTATGTGTGTTCTACCGCTTGTACAACAGAGAGTGTTCTAAGGAATTATTCTTAACCTAAATTATGCTCAATTGAACGAAGACATGGCCAAAACCATGCTAAATGGAAGATGAGAATAAGGAGGGCCGACCCCAAGTAAATGGGACCAGCAGGGCTATTTTAAAACGTCGGATTCGATATCGGAACCGGATTCAAAAAATTCCGAGGCGAATTTAAGCAATTGCTATTTTAATTTCCGAATTCGAATATTCGAATATAAATCGAATTGATATTTCCATTAAAAAAACATCAAAAATATTCGAATTCGGAAATTAAAATAGCAATTGCTTAAATTCGCCTCGGAATTTTTTGAATCCTTTTCCGATATCGAATCCGAGCGTTTTAAAATAGCCCCGCAGGTCTAGGAAGGGCAGGATAGGAAGAAGAAGATAAGTAAAGAATAAATGCTAGGTATTTCCTTCCCTAATTTGATCATATTATTTTTATTTTATTTATTAAGGGACAATAAACAGCTACAATACAAAGTCTTACGTATAAAAATCTTATGTAAGTAATAACAATATTGCAGCCTACTAAATTATCGAGAATTTGAATTATAAAATTAGCTAAAATGTGCCACTAGAGGCATCAAGTGATGCTCAAAAGGTTGAAATAAAATACATAAAAACACTAGTTATACAAAATCTAGTGCATTATAAAAATCATGATCTATCTATTCAGTGTTTTCTTGATTAATTTAAGTAAAAGTATCACAACAATACAATTTAATTGTTAAGGAGTCAATAGACCTAGTAAGCTGAACTTATTAGAATGAACAATTAAAAGTCACCACATTTGTCAAATAAACACTGAGTACACTTTTTATAATAAAAAATAAAGTTATGCTGTTTTATAGTATTGAGGACTTCACTTTTTTCATTTCTTAAATGCGGGCCAGCGCCAACAGCATCATGAGCATGATAGCTAGCAGGCTAGACTGCTCTTTCGTGAACCACAGCAGCAGGGTTTCGGCTGAAGCGGTATCCTTGAAGCAGTGATTGAAACAAATAGGAATACTGATAAATATGTAACTTTTACTAACATTCCCCTTTATTCATAATAGCTTTTTAACTAAATCAGTGTAATAGTGTGCCCCGTCTCACTTTTTCGATCAAAAAATGTCACCTGTCAGATAAAGACTTCGGAATTTTAGCTAATCAACGTTTGATAACTATATTATGAATAGTTAGTCTATAACCCCCTTATTCATAATCGCTTTTTAACTAAATTAGTGTAATAGTATCCTCCATCTCACTCTTTCTATCACTAAATGTATCGTGTCAGATAAAGACTTCAGAATTTTAGCTAATCAACGTTTGATAACTTTATTATGAATAGGGGGTAAGTATTTTATAACTAACAAAATATAAGTCATTGAGCTTGAAATAAATATATTATAATGATTATTAAATGTCTCATACTGTTGTATATGGATTTCGATACGGTTTTCAAAAAAACAACCTAGGTGTTTATGTGAGGAATTTCTTTTTGGCTATATATTGGTGCCGATTCTGTTGTAAATCGCATTAAATTAATTCTAATCACATCAAATCTGTTTCTTACAAACATTATTGAAAAAAGATAGAACATATTTAAAGCTGTCAAATTAGTCTTTGCCGTTTTCATTTGCGGGTAAATAGACGTACTTCACCAATTTCGATGGCGACTAAAATATCATTGTGCTGTAATTAAAAGGAGCTGTAGCCGTTGGTAAAATAAGTCAGAGATAAAAAACAGCCAAGTGCGACTCGGACTCGCGCATCAAGGTTTCCGTATAAAGCTTGAAGGTATGTAAATATTTCATTCATCATGGGAAACGAGTCTGGAAGATTTTTCTCCTTTTTTCAGATTATTTTATTTTTGTGCGATATAACTACAAATATCCGGTTTTCGGATTTCTTACTTTACTTGTGCTACATGGCATTGCTTCTTGCCAAATTTCATGACTAGACCAACGGGAAGTATCCTATAGGTTGTGATTCTCTTGCAAGCGTCAAAATATGAAGCATAAAGGGCCGTATTTTTCTATTCATAGGGATTAAAGAATTAATTATTTGATATTCATTTCAGCTTTATACCTTCACGCGTTCTTGAGGAAAAGGGTCTTGACAGACGGACAGGCGGACGGACAACAAAGTGATCCTATAAGGGTTCCTTATAGGATCACTTTGTTGAACTTCACTTGTGAAGTTCGTTTGATCATATATTACCTATATTTCTTCGCTTCATTCTTCAGATATAATACCAGGTAGATGTTCAGAGAATAGTTTTGAATTTGTTTCGACTAAAACAACTCGTTTCATATGAACACAGGGTTTTAATCAACATTTAGAAATAACTAAAATATACATTTTCTTATTAATTAAATAACAAAAAAGTATCTTTTATATTTCATGAATCAATATATTACCTTATGCAAACAGATTGAGCAAATTGTTATCGTCTATAATAGGACGGTGATAAAATTTGGCAAATACGTTTGAGGAATTAGTCCATCGAACAGCTTTCCTTATTGTGTCAATAGTGACACCTGCGGCGGCGGCCGCGGATGTGGCGGCGTGCCGCGTGCTGTGCGCGCTGAACGCCGCCACATCCACACCGCTCTCCGTACAATGCCAGTTTTATCCATCTGTTTATTGACTGTGCTGTCGCGCACTTATAGGGGCGTGATATATACTTTTTCTAGTTTACCTTTAGAAAAATAAATGTGGTTCAACGGTGGAATTGTCATTCAATTTATGTCAGCGAAATAAAGAATTTTACAATGAATATTATATTATTTTATTTCTAATGATGGCGACGATGGAGGAAGAATTAACTGAACTAAAACGTGCTAGAAGCAATATTAAAGGACAAATAACAAGAATTTTCAATTATTTACAAAATGTGAGTAACATTTCCGACATTGAATACAGTACAAGACTTACGTCTATTGAAAAATACGAACAAAGATTTGATATAATACAAGAAAATATCGAGAATGTATGTACAAATACAGAACAAGAAACTGATTTACATTTTGAATTCAAGGATGAAATTACACAATTGAAATTGATTTTATTTAACCGACGCTCACAAACAATTTCAGGTATAAAGGCCACACCCGCAAATTCCACCGAAAACATACAGAATCGAAGCCCCAAAATAATTCAATATAAAGAATGTTTCAAAAATTTTTTAAACGCCTAGAAACGTACTTGTATATGATGAACTGTCAAGATTCAAAAATGAAAAACTACATATTACTAAGTTCCTTAAGCCCTGAACTACATGAAAGAGCTTGTGATATATGCGCACCTGATGAGCCAACCCAGGTAGAGTTCCAAGACTTGGTAAAACTATTGGGACAATATATTGATCCGAAACCCACTGTGTGGGCACGAAGACATAAATTCATATTACGCATTCAAGGTGATAACGAATCCATACCAACGTTTAGCACAGAACTCAAACGATTAGCACATAATTGCGAATTCAACTGTGATTACTGTCAAAAACCAATAACTGATAATTTCTTATCTTTACAATTCATTGGAGGAGTTCGGGACAGTGACATTCGAACAAAAATACTACAACACAGTAAAAGTACGAAATTTAATGAATTAGTACAGTTGGCAACGACGACTGAAATTGCTAGAGCTGACAATGAATTCATGATAAGAAAATTACAATTAAATACAGAAGCACCATTACATTCAGTCCAGAATAAACAAAAACCTCATACACAAGATGCGCAACGCTATGTAATTACCTCAATTAGAGATTTACGTGGAAGATGTTTTCGCTGCGGGGGTCCCAACCATAGAGCAAACGAATGCAGACACATGAATAGTTCTTGTGTAAAATGTAATAAGACAGGTCACCTAGGCCGCGTATGTCTACAAACTTTAAGACTAAATAGGAACCACCAAGTGAACGAACCCAGTACAAGTTACAATGAAAACATAGACTGTGATATAAACATCATTAGAGGTAACTATTCTGATAAATTTATGATTGATGTCACTATTGAGAACAAGGAAATTCAAATGGAACTTGATACAGGTGCTGCATTGTCATCCATGTCACTAAAGGACTTTCAAAAAAATGAAATTAGAAAACAAAATTTTTAAAACAGAGGTGCGTATGAGAACTTATAAAGGCGAACTCATTACACCTATTGGATTTGTTTATATTAAAGGCAAATACAGAGGTCAACACTTCTTTGGGAAACTTTTCATAATTCGGCAAGACGTTGACGACATATTCGGTAGATCCTGGATACGAGAGATTCATCTTGATATAGTAGACATGAAGAAAGTGACATCTGACATTTCACATCTAAAATTAGATAACATTCTCACAAAATTTGCTCCGGTTTTTGATGGAAAGCTAGGATGTATCCCAAATTATGAGGGACATTTAACTCTACATGAAAACCACACCTATTTTCATCAAGCCTAGACGTATTCCATATGCTTTAAGGGAGAAGGTGGATAAAAAAATTGAACGCTTATGCCAAGAAGGTGTTATTACCAAAACTGAAAACTCTGAATGGGGAACGCCCGTAGTACCAATTGTGAAACCTGATGGAACCATCCGTTTATATGCAGATTACAAAGTAACACTAAACAAGGTAATTAAAGATGAACAATATCCGATACCTATCATAGAAGATATATTTGCAGAAATGAATGGCGAAGAATTTTACTGCACCTTAGATATTTGTCGCGCTTATCTTAATATGCAAATGGATGGAGATAGTGCCATCTTACAAACGATAAGCACACACAGAGGCACATACAAAGTAAATCGTTTAATGTTCGGAGTAAAAGTTGCACCAAGTTTGTGGCAAAAATTCATGGACAGAATTTTACAAAATATACAGGGTGTAAAATGTTTCTTTGATGACATAATTATACAAGGATTCACAGAAAATTAGTTACAGGAGAGACTAGAAAAAGTTCTAGAAAGATTACTAGAAAATCACCTCAAAATAAATAAAGACAAATGCAGTTTTTTCAAGAAAAGTATAAACTACTTGGGACACACTATCGATAAACAAGGTTTACACAAAAACAAAGAAAAGATTCGGGCAATACTTGAAGCAGACCTAGGAACATTAATGAATTGAGATCATTTTTAGTTATTCAGTTTTAATATTTGCACACCGCACAGATCGGTAGAGTAAGTTTGGAACTATTTAATTTTTAACACCGCTATTTTGTATTAGCATTACCCTTATTCTCGCAAATAAAATTAATTTCATTTCATTTCATTTCATTTCATTAGGTATGAGCAATTACTATAATAAATTTATTCCGAATCTGGCTTCCATTTCTCAACCACTAAACAATTACTTCAGAAGAATACGAAATTTGTTTGGTCAGATGCATGCGAACAAAGTTTCAATAGAATCAAAAAAGAAATTGTAAGTGATAATATTATAATGCATTTCTATCAAGATAAACCATTGGTTCTTGCAACAAATGCATCGCCAACCGGCCTGGGTGCAGTCCTCTCACATCGGATGCCTGATGGCAGCGACAGGCCCATTACTTTTGCTTCGCGATCTTTAACGTCGAATGAATGAAAATATAGCCAAATAGACAAGGAAGCTACAGCTATATATTGGAGAGTAAAAAAATTTTTTCACTATTGTTATGGAAGGAAGTTTACACTCATCACAGATCATAAACCGTTGACAACAATATTTCACCCGAACAAAATGTTACCAGTGATAAGTACGATGCGATTGTTTCACTACGCACACTTCCTTTCAGGATTTGATTACAACATTGAGTATAGAAAATCAATTAATAATAGCAATGCAGATTATCTCTCAAGATTCCCGGTAGAGCAGACATCTGAACATAAGATAGATCAACACAGTTTATTACAACAAAATCAAATAAATACGCTTACTATGAATCGAAACATAATAGCAGAAGAAACTATGAGAGACCTTGAATTCAACCGATTAGTTCAAGCTTTGAGAACAGGTCAAACATTAAGAACACTTGGATATAATGATAACGAAATTACATTGGAAGAGAATTGTCTTATTAAAGGAACTAGAGTCATGATAGAGCCATAGAACCTCCGAAACAAAATATTGGAAGAATTACATCTATGTCATCTTATTAATATATAAAATGATAAACTGATTGTTGATATATCAGCCCACAGCCCAAACCGCTGGACCTAGAGATTTGAAATTTTGCACAAAGATACCTTATACAGTGGAGGCATCCACTAAGGAAGGATTTTTGGAAATTCCACCCCTAAGAGGGTAAAATAGGGGATGACAGTTTGTATGCAAGTCCGTCAGTTTTGAAGTTAGGATCTTAAAATTTTGTGTTTAGGCTGACGATTGAAAATGAATGTGTAGTTATCTCAGCGTTTGTGATAATTCCACCACCGAAGGGAGGAAAAAGGGGATGAAGTTGGGTATGCAAGTCCTTCAATTTCAAAGTAAACTTCACAAAATGTATTATTATACGGTGTAGGCATCCACTACGGAAGGATTTTTGGAAATTCCACCCCTAACAGGGTAAAATAAGGGATGAAAGTTTGTATGCAAGTCCGTCAGTTTTGAAGTTAGGATCTTCAAATTTTGTGTTTAGGCTGACGATTGAAAATTAATATATAGTTATCTCAGCGTTTGTGATAATTCCACCGCCGAAGGGAGGAAAAGGGGGATGAAGTTGTGTATGCAAGTCATTCAATTTCAAAGTAAACTGCACTAAATGTATTATTATGCGGTGTAGGCATCCATTAAGGAAGGATTTTTGGAAATTCCACCCCTAACAGGGTAAAATAAGGGATGAAAGTTTGTATGCAAGTCCGTCAGTTTTGAAGTTAGGATCTTCAAATTTTGTGTTTAGGCTGACGATTGAAAATTAATATATAGTTATCACAGCGTTTGTAATAATTCCACCACCGAAGGGAGGAAAAGCGGGATGCAGTTGTGTATGCAAGTTCTTCAATTAAAAGTAAACTTCACTAAATGTATTATTATGCGGTGTAGGCATCCATTAAGGAAGGATTTTTGGAAATTCCACCCCTAACAGGGTAAAATAAGGGATGAAAGTTTGTATGCAAGTCCGTCAGTTTTGAAGTTAGGATCTTCAAATTTTGTGTTTAGGCTGACGATTGAAAATTAATATATAGTTATCACAGCGTTTATAATAATTCCACCACCGAAGGGAGGAAAAGCGGGATGAAGTTGTGTATGCAAGTTCTTCAATTAAAAGTAAACTTCACTAAATGTATTATTATACGGTGTAGGCATCCATTAAGGAAGGATTTTTGGAAATTCCACCCCTACCAGGGTAAAATAAGGGATGAAAGTTTGTATGCAAGTCCGTCAGTTTTGAAGTTAGGATCTTCAAATTTTGTGTTTAGGCTGACGATTGAAAATTAATATATAGTTATCACAGCGATTGTAATAATTCCACCACCGAAGGGAGGAAAAAGGGGATGAAGTTGTGTATGCAAGTCCTTCAATTTCAAAGTAAACTTCACAAAATGTTTTATTATACGGTGTAGGCATCCACTAAGGAAGGATTTTTGGAAATTCCACCCCTAACAGGGTAAAATAAGGGATGAAAGTTTGTATGCAAGTCCGTCAGCTTTGAAGTTAGGATCTTCAAATTTTGTGTTTAAGCTGACGATTGAAAATTAATATATAGTTATCACAGCGTTTGTAATAATTCCACCACCGAAGGGAGGAAAAGGGGGATGTAGTTGTGTATGCAAGTTCTTCAATTTCAAAGTAAACTTCACTAAATGTATTATTATACGGTGTAGGCATCCATTAAGGAAGGATTTTTGGAAATTCCACCCGTAACAGGGTAAAATAAGGGATGAAAGTTTGTATGCAAATCCGTCAGTTTTGAAGTTAGGATCTTCAAATTTTGTGTTTAGGCTGACGATTGAAAATTAATATATAGTTATCACAGCATTTGTAATAATTCCACCACCGAAGGGAGGAAAAGGGGGATGAAGTTGTGTATGCAAGTTCTTCAATTTCAAAGTAAACTTCACTAAATGTATTATTATATGGTGTAGGTATCCACTAAGGAAGATTTTTTGGAAACTCCACCCCTAACAAGGTAAAATAAGGGATGAAAGTTTGTATGCAAGTCCGTCAGTTTTGAAGTTAGGATCTTCAAATTTTGTGTTTAGGCTGACGATTGAAAATTAATGTATAGTTATCTCAGCGTTTGTGATAATTCCACCACCGAAGGGAGGAAAAGGGGGATGAAGTTGTGTATGCAAGTCCTTCAATTTCAAAGTAAACTTCACAAAATGTTTTATTATACGGTGTAGGCATCCACTAAGGAAGGATTTTTGGAAATTCCACCCCTAACAGGGTAAAATAAGGGATGAAAGTTTGTATGCAAGTCCGTCAGTTTTGAAATTAGGATCTTCAAATTTTGTGTTTAGGCTGACGATTGAAAATTAATATATAGTTATCACAGCGTTTGTAATAATTCCACCACCGAAGAGAGGAAAAGGGGGATGTAGTTGTGTATGCAAGTCCTTCAATTTCAAAGTAAACTTCACTAAATGTGTTATTATACAGTGTAGGTAACCACTAAGGATTTTTGGATATTCCATCCTTAAGGGGGTAAAATAGGGGATGCAATTTTATATGAAAGTCCATCAGTTTCGAAGTTAGGACCTTCAAATTTTGTGTTTAGGTTGACGATTGAAAATTAATTTACATGTGCCTCAACGTTTTTGATAATTCCGATCCCGAAAGGGTAAAAAGGGGGATGAATTTGTGTAAGGAAGTACACTAAATTTATTATTTAAGCTTATGGTTATAAACTAACGCAACGAATATCGGTGTTGTTGGAATTTGAACCCTTAAGGAGTGAAAAGGGCGATTAAATTTAGTATATGAAGTTCTTTATTTTCGGAGTGAAAATTTCAAAATTTATTATTTCGGCTTATAGTATTGGCGTATTGAAATGACTCGCCTGAACAACATCAGGAAAAAGAGAGGAATCGGTATTAAAACAAAGATCCGATTAATACGAGCATTGGTATTCCTCATTTTCATGTATGGAGTAGAAGCGTGGACTATACTGGCCCCAGAAAGAAAAAGGATTGATGCATTCGAGATGTGGTGCTGGAGACGGATGTTGGAAATACCTTGGACCGCTAAAAGCAACAATGCATCAATCCTATTGCAGCTCCAAATTAAAACACGATTGTCCATCATATCATATTTTTTTGTATTTCGGCCACATGGTGCGCAAAGGCGATGAAAGTTAAGAAATCTGGATCATAATTGGGAACACGGAAGGAAAACGACTACGTAGTAGTTCACCAACAAGATGGTTCGATCAAGTAAAAGACTCATCGTCCTCTAAGTTTTACAGAAACCAGAAGACAGAAACCAGTGGAGGCAGATCATTCGCTCTAGAAGCAAACCCGATGTTGACCACGATCCTCAGACATGAGGGAAACAGAGATAAGGCCTCCAAAATTGTGCTGTGGAACTAGACTACAAGTAACAGCTCTCCGCCGCAATGTTATTGAGGCCAAAATATTTACTGGTTCTGCCAGAGGAGAAACAGTCTTTTTGCCGCGTATACCATTGATCCCAAATCACCTTACGTATGAATTTAAAAGATAACAGTTCCTAATTAAGGTTTGTAGTCACAGGGAAAAACTCTGAAATTAGCTAGAGTTGATTTGCGGCAGGACTGTTTCAGTTTTATGTGGCATCCTCGCATATGAGCTCTTAATCTACCTGAACTTTTGTCAATATCACACGTAGTGGCGGACAATAGCCATGAACAAAGCTCTATATTGTTACAATGATTCATATCTAGAAAAAAGAAATAATCTACGCGGACGAAGTCGCGGGCTATAAAGCTAGTCTAGGTATATTTAAAATGAAATTATTGGCCCGCAGTTATATCTATTGGACAAAGTCTTTTTTCAGGTTGCGAGAATTGTCCGCAACCTTCTCAATATTTAGTAGGTGCTGGTCAATATAGCCTTCTAGCTGGGTGCCCGCTTGCGACTCCATTTCCTGGGCCAGCACTTCCAGACTCGGGAGACCCTTTTTTGCCCGGGTATTGGTAATCTCCATATCTTCCTCGGTGTCGAGCGCTTCCGATTCAGATTGCTTGACAGCCCTTACCTTGGGTCCGCGCGCTGCATCCGCGTTCGTAGGTAGTGAAGCCCGCTTGCGGCCACGGGTTCCTCCTCGAGAGACTTCCGATGTCCCAGATGCGAGCGACATGACCGAGCCATCTGACTCGCCCCCATCGCTCACACCGGGCAGATTAACTGGCATGTTTGGGCGTTTAAAACGTCCTTGCCTGGTACGCGCCGGGACCGCTGGTCCCCCCGGCACGACTCCTTCCTTCTGACTATCTCCCGCAGGATCATCTGCGATTGAATCGCGAAGCAGAGCATTGCCCCCCCCCAGATACGGTGGGGCAGCCCGGGCTAGGCCCGGAGGTGGATTGTCCGGCTATGCCGGTACCACACTGGGGTAGTTTTTTCTTTTGTTCTGCCATTTCATGTTTTCCTTTATTACAAGGGTGAGGTCCCTGAACCGAACGCTAGCGACTGGACTCCCACCAGCCATTCATCACGTCGGCATGCTAGACCTTGGGATTGGGGTAATTTTTATAGAGGTTTTCTTCCTCGTGGCCTTGCAGGGCCTCCGGTCCCGACTGGGATTACGGAAGGTCCGACGTCGGCATAAGCCGAGTGCACCTGGCACATCGTCGCACAAGGGAGCGTTTTTTTAAAGAGGTTTCCTTCCTCTTTTCCGGCGTCGGCAAAAGCCAAGTGCACTAGGCAAACACACCGCACTTATCGCATCCTATGTCCCCTCTCATACGAAGAGGGGATACTAGGAGAAACCAATAGGCCGCATAGACCCGTCTCGCCCCATTACTGGGGTATTTCTCCCTTCTGGTTTCTGTCCGCGCCGGGTCTATAGACCCGGTACCCCCCATATCTGAGGGACGTTCCCCTATCCGCAACCCGGGGACGCGCCCGATGGGTGATCCAGAAACACCACACGGGACCCTACCCTACCCTACTCTATCTAAACCATGCAAAAATGATCTACCATTTATTGAATTCATTTGTTACAAAAAATTAGATAAATGAAGAACCGCTCGACCGATTTTGTGCAAACTTCACATAAACCATCTACTAAATAGACCGAACAAAGCCTAAACATTTGATTTGGATAGGTGAGCCGGTTCTTGAGTTATAAAATAACAACTAAAAGTGGCATTGATTTTTATATATTTAAATGTGTTTTTCCATGCATACTTTTGAAATGTGAGTCTTCACGTGAAGTTCATTTGATAAGAGCAATGCAAAATTCCTAAACATAATCAATTAACTTTAAATCTATTTAACGTAACAGACATAAAATATCTTATATATCTACAATAAAATATTGCTTAAGAACCAATTCAAATCAATATTTTAGTTTAAATTACTATCTAACAGATGGCCAAAACTGGTGCATTGGTATGGCTAGAACTGGGTGAAGAAGGACCACAACTAGTAATTTTACACCTTTCATATTTAAAAAAATATTTGTTTCTGAATTTATTAATGACACACTTCTACAAAACCTGAAAGATAAATAAATTACCTACTTTATGAATGTAACTAATCAACTCTATATCCAATTGGCGAATTTTTTACTTTAAAATTTCTTTAATCTGTTAGGTATGTATTTTAGGATCAGTTAATACACTTTTGTACTTTTATTGTTATATACAAAATTTTAAATTAATAGATATAAGAATTGAATAAATTATATATCAAATATCAATAATATTTGTAAAATTTCAACGGTTTTCAGCAGGATATCCCGTAGCAAACGTAGACGTACCTGATTCGTTAAAGTCGTAGACCGGGTGCTACAGGACTGCTACGAATCTTTAAATGTAAATCTTTCAACTTTATATTTGGTTTCAGTACTTCTTAGGGCTATGGTATGGAGAAGGAAATAGGCTCCTATTTATCCCGGGTGAAATCGCGGGGACAGATAGTTTCTAACTATAAAATGCGAAAGTGAGTTTGTTTGTTACGCTTTATGAAATGAAATGGCATCCAGATAGCCTATGGTATGAATAAGGACATAGGCTATTTGTTATCCAAGGAACGCGGGCGCAACCGTGGGCTGGAAGCTAGTTCAATATACTTTAAATTATTTTATGTATTAAATAAATATTGGTGTGTCAACACAGCTGGTAGGCGGGAGCACCTGCATATAGCTTATACACGCTAACGGAGCGTATAGCTAGGCCATTGGCTATTAGCTTTATGACAAGTTATAACCGACGTTCAGCGGATTATCATTACAATTATCGACGATTCCGAGTGGACACAAGTGGTTATGAGCCTCTTAGTCTCTCAGGAGAGACTGCCTTCTCAAAGCTGGCACGTTCAACATATTGACACGTTGCGCTTGTGTAGTGTATATGAATAAGCGCGCGGCGTGACGTCGCACTGCTTGCGTATCGTGAAAAGTCTGTCCGTCTTTCTAGCGTCCGGTCAAGCTTATGCGTGCCAGCTTTTATGTAACAAGCTGCTTAAATAACCATACGCAATAGGATGACGTGATTTTGACTCTCGGAAGCTTTATTTTATTACTGTGTAAAAAAAGCTTTTCAAAGTCATGTTTTGTTTTTGTCTCCTAAATAAAGCTATGTCTGTATATTTTTGTTGTTATTAATGGTGGGAGAATGAATTATTATACATTTAATTATTATTATATAGCCACATGACTTTGTAAAATCTACAATAACAAAACGTGACGATACAACATCAGCACGGTATGGGTTTACTCGATACTTGACAATTTAATTCTGTCCATTGTTATTATAATTAAGTATAGTTCTGTTTCAATATAAGCATAGTACCATATCATAATTACGTTAGTTCTTCAAGAAAAGTAAGTTGCAATGGCAGTTCATATTTTATATGTAATATTAGTCATAATAACCTACCTCATATACTTAATGAAAAGAAGATATAACTATTGGAGTAGAAAGGGAGTAAAGTTTCCACCACCCTTTCCAATTATTGGTAATTACGGAGATTTGTTAATCGCGAAACGATCGTTGGACGACTTCTTGCAGCATCTATACGAACAGTTTCCTGAAGAGAAGGTTATCGGGTTCTACCGTGGAATGCAGCCAGCGATATTGATTAGAGATCCCGAAATAGCAAAACAAATTATAATCAAAGATTTCAACATTTTCCCAGCACGAGGTATCAGTAGAGTGCAATCAGAACAAACGGGTCTTGCTTTGAATTTATTCTCAGTCGATGGTGATGCATGGAAAATATTAAGGCATAAAATTACACCAACGTTTACATCGAAGAAAATTAAAGATATGGTTCCTTTACTTAATACGTGTATCAATAAGTTCACCGACTACACTGAGAAGGCAATCCGTTTCGAATCCGACTACGAGTTGAGATCTTTCGTAACTAAATATTCTTTGGATATGATTGGAACGTGTTTTTTCGGCATGGATTGGCAGATGTACTCTGGCGAGAAGAATAATTTCTTGGAAATTTCAGGTTATATAACAAGACCAACATGGTTTATGCGTCTTTGGTATCTTATGGATTTTATAATTCCCGGACTTCAAGCAACATTTCCCATGATAGATCCCTTAGCATATTTCGGTGTTTTTTTTTTTGAACTTGTAAGTACCGTGATACGAAATAAGGAAAATAAACAAAATTTAAATAAAGATTTCATGGATCACATGTTAGAACTCAGGAAGCAAAATGGATTGTCAGAAAGCAAGATGTCTGATATGATTATAACAGCTCAAGTGACTTTTTTTTATGTAGCTGGCCTCGAAACTTCCTCAGCAACTATTTCCTATTTATTTTATAATCTAGCTTTGAATCAGGATATACAAGATCGTGTTTATAAAGAAATATGTGAAGTTCATGATAAATATAATGGAGAATTAACGTATGAGAGCATAAAAGATTTGACTTATCTGCAAATGGCAATTGATGAAACACTCAGAAAACATACTCCACTGGCAAACTTGTCGCGGGTATGTGCAAAGGATTATCCGATACCTGGAACTAATATAACGATAGAAAAGGGCACTCCTGTATTCATATCGACACGCGGAATTCACGCTGATTCGAAATACCATCTTAACCCCGAAGAATTTAATCCTGAAAACTTTTCACCGGTAAACAAAAGTACCTTAGCTCATGGTGCATATTTGCCGTTTGGTGCTGGACCTCGTCATTGTATAGGTAAGAAATGACACATAATAATATTCTGTGGTTTTCTTCACACACTGATAGAAATTTTACGTCCTTCTCAATGCCATTGAAATCACATTTGCCTTATTTTGTTCACAGGTATGCGCTTTGCAACTACCCAGATGACCATATTAACAGCAAATTTTCTTAAAAAGTTCAAATTGGATGTGTGTCCGAAAACCAAATCCAAAATAGAACACGATCCAATGAGCTTCAGTGGACTAGCAAAAGACGGTGTATGGGTGAAAATATCAAAACGGGATTAACAGAATGAATGTAAATCAATCTGAACAACACAAATACAAATGCATTGTGACAAATATGTGATAATTGACGTCATTTTTCCTGGTACGGGACCAAATTATTTAATACTAGCTGTCCGTCGCGGTTTCACTCGCGTTTCCGCCAGGCGTAAAAAACCGGCCAAGTGCGAGTCGGACTCGCACACGGAGGGTTCCGTGTAATATAAACTAACTCAACTTTGCTATGAAAAAAAAAACGCCCAAAATGAATGGTAAATTGCGGTTTACGTTTTATGACGTATTAAAAAAAACTACTTACTAGATCTCATTCAAACCAATTTTCGGTCGAAGTTTGCATAGTAATGTACATCATATATTTTTTTAGTTTTATCATTATCTTATTTTAGAAGTTACGGGGGGGGGGGGGGGGGCACACATTTTACCACTTTGGAAGTGTATCTCGCGCAAACTATTCAGTTTAGAAAAAAAAAGATATTAGAAACCTCAATATCATTTTTGAAGACTTATCCATAGATAACCCACACGTATGGGTTTGATGAAAAAAATTGCCTGCCCGGCGCGCGCGGCGGCAAAAACTACAAAGTAGACTGAATCGATATTTATTAAGTAAGCATAAGCAGACTATAATTTTATGGTGTTCCTATTAAATATCAGTGGTGTTAAAAAAATTGACAAATGCAGTTTTGGTAGCTTCTTGGACTCTACATTCAATAGCGTCGAAAACCATAAGAATTTGGTAGGCAACGCGTATTGGCTCAATGACAATGGAGATGTAATGGCATCATGTCTGAGTGTCATTTTAAGTTAAACTAGCAGACTCGGCCCCCAGATGATGAGAGGTAGAGCATAGCGTTTATTCGCTCAAAGAGCAACTTGACTGGGGGGAGTACTTCCATCCACCTTACAGATTATCGCAGCGAATATAGCAGGTCGCCAGAGCATATCGGGGAGGCGGTAAGGGTCTGTATCGCACGTGAGTGATGCCCCGTGTATTGCAAGCGTCCATATGGCTACGGTAACGGCTTACCATCAGGCGGGCCGTATGCTTGTTTACTGACTGAAAATGAGAGAGAATGCAATTCCATATTTCCACCACCACAGTGAAGAGCGTGAGAGTACCCAACTGATAAGGCGCGTCGTGAATCTTCGTTCGCACAGAAAAGAAAGTATGGCCTCGAAGATTAACAAAAGAATGCTTAAAACTTACAATCAACCTTATATCACTACTATAATGGAAGTACTTCCATCCACCTTACAGATTATCGCAGCGAATATAGCAGGTCGCCAGAGCATATCGGGGAGGCGGTAAGGGTCTGTATCGCACGTGAGTGATGCCCCGTGTATTGCAAGCGTCCATATGGCTACGGTAACGGCTTACCATCAGACGGGCCGTATGCTTGTTTACTGACTGAAAATGAGAGAGAATGCAATTCCATATTTCCACCACCACAGTGAAGAGCGTGAGAGTACCCAACTGATAAGGCGCGTCGTGAATCTTCGTTCGCACAGAAAAGAAAGTATGGCCTCGAAGATTAACAAAAGAATGCTTAAAACTTACAATCAACCTTATATCACTACTATAAGGTTCATAATACACTGCAGCTGTTAGTTCCGTCTCACTCGCAAGTCACACTCCTCCGAACGGCGCGCGCTACCATGGCCAATAGCATTTCCCGCGCTTTGAAAATGTATGTTCTGCGCAGGTACATCGGTAAGCCATATCAGTTGGGTACTACTGTACTCGTATTTATTGCAATATAGATGTGTAGACAATATTTAATGATTTTTTATTTTCCATAAGTTTTGTGCACTCGAACCTCTTGAACAGGCTACATATAGCTGACCATATGAGAAGCACGGAGTACAGTAGTACTCAACTAATATGGGTTACCGATGTACCTGCGCAGAAGATACCTTTTCAAAGCGCGGGAAACGCTATTGGTTTTTTTATTTGGTCTTCGGTGCCATACTTTCTTTTCTGTGCGACCGAACGCGCGAATTCACGACGCGCCATATCAGTCAGTGAATTCCTGTGATACTTTTAGCGTTTGAGCTTTTCGCCCGCGGCTTCGCTCGCGTAGATTAGAGTAAATAAAGGTGCGCCTACGCTACGCGAACCGAGCACGAGCCGAACCGCTCTTCGTTCGTCCCTCGCAATGTCAAGTGTAGAGGTACAACGAGCCTACAACACGAGTGTGATGCGAATCCCTGTGTTCGTCAAAAAACTGACGATTGGTGGAGTGCAGTCGATCGCGAGACGACGCTCGTTCGAGACTCTCACCCAAGTTCGTCTACACTACGCGAATTCTCTATCCACGTGTGCTCGGTTCGCGTAGCGTAGACCCACCTCAAGATTTATACATTCACATAAATCAATGCTACGATGTTAATTTCGTGATTTGCTTTCGCGGACAAGTGCCACACGATCGCACAAAGACATAGTGCTTTTTAGTTTAGTGTTTACTAACATGGGGCTTATCTTATCTTATCTTGTGCAGGGCCCGAGAAATAACTCGGACGCTTCGACCCATTGGGATCTATTGTGGTCCTGCAACATAGGCTTAAGAGCACTCAATTCGCCATACTTTTCATAAAAACCTCTGTACATATTATGGCGTTGTTAAACATTTTTCGTTAGATGTTTTGAACAAATTAGTATCTTGTGCACTATATCTAGCCGTGTATCTAGGCGAAATAAAAAAAAAGTTTGAAACAAATTCAGTAAAAGCCTCCGAAAAACAGCGTTTTTGCTCATATTTTACCTGAACTTTGGCCATGTCTAATGTAATAATAATAATAATTTATTTCAAAAGAAAGAATACAAGTTCACACATAAAAACTAACTAAAAACATGCATAACTTAAAAACACTTGTTGTGTACTCGGTATTTAAATGACATGCAGAACCTACACTAAGATAAACAATCTTGTGTCGTAGGTGCCTACGTTCTCTTCATGTGTACAGTTGAGTAGTCATAGTATGATACAAAGTAAAATAGAAAGATAATAAAGACAAATTTCATTGCAAAAGATATAATAAATGAAAATAATAATAAATGTACCTATAACTTTTAAAAGTAAAGAAAACATTTAGATTCCAGATATTCAAATGTATTGGAGATTCTAAATAACTAACTTTTTTTTCACAAACTTTTAAGATTTTTTCACAACGCCTGGAACAAGTTTTATGATATGCGAAATCATGAATGACGACATAGCGAAGCGGCCGCGAGTGATCAGCGGAATTTACCGACTGATAACCGACGGCTCTGATGCTGTCTCTCTTTTTTCGCAGTCAAACATTACGTTGGATGAAACAACAAGCTTTTAGACTATGCTTGCGTTGAACTAACAAACAATGTTTTACTATAATATTTATGTTAGTTTGTAAGGTATATATGTATGGACTACTAGTAGCCTCAAATAAACGCATTATTATTATTATTATTCTCGAGGTTTTTTTTTCGGACATTTACGGACTGAAGCCAAGTAATTATAATAATAATAAATTATTATTATTGTTATAAATGTTCTTGAGGACGGTGCGGGGATGGTGGCGCAGCGCGACAGCGGCTGGGGTGGAAGAACTCTAAGTAGCTATGTACCCGCTGCGCTCAGTGGCGGATTTGCAGTCTCGGCCGCCCTAGGCCCCAAGTCCCAAGCCATCAGCCGCCCCTTTCTCAGTATCTACCATATAGACTACATAATGAAATTGCCAACTTTTATCTAAATAGATTTAGAAATTTAAGAAAAAAAAATAGTTTTATTTCGCAAGAATATGGTACATAAGTTGTTACAACTAGTTATTTGCTCTAACATACTCTGCCAACTTGGCAAATCTTCAAATCTAATCAGGATAATCGGATATTTTAATCGAATAATTGCATTGTTATCGGTCGTTGACAGGTGTGAAAAGTCTGAATGAAATCTGATCGTTCAAAGTAGGGAAAAATTGAGCCCAAAAGAGTCGGTTACAAACAAACAAGCAAGCGTTCATACAGGTAAAACCACGGAATAGATAAATAAGGTTGGAAAGGCCCTCGCTCCAATTTTGTACTAGGACCAGTGTCGCCGCTTGACCCCCACTATTTTAATTTCTACACATACGCAATCATATTTTTACAAATATTTCGCACACAACCAAATCACGCACACATAAATCTCAGGGCAGATATTCGTTCGCCCACTAGCACTAAGCTACCGTGGGCATAGACACTCACACACGCAAAAATGCATACACCTGTCAAAAATGTTGACAACTTACAGTAGGGATGGGTAGTGTATAATCGTTAATGAATCGGTTCGATTATCAATTATTATTCTCATAGAACTTCAAAATTCAAAATTCAAAATCATTTATTCAAATAGACCTTCGCAGGCACTTATGAAAAGTCTGACTCTAATACTCTAATACCGGTTCGGAAGGTTGCATTTGCTGAGAAGAGCCGGCAATAAACTCAGCAATTACTCTTTTCAAAACAAGCTTAGATTCATTACATAATTTTACATTCTAATCGCACTGACAACAATTGCGTGCCCCGGCGCGGCGGCAAAACTACAAAGTAGACTGAATCTATATTTAATAAGTAAATAAATAAATGGCAAACTAAAGCAGACCACTTGGAATCGATAGTTGCATGGTTATGCTGTACGGATTACACAAAACTAACATATCTTTTTCTATTGAATTAATTATATTATTATTCAGCATAATGATTTTTTGGACCGGCAATAATCAATTTGTGACAATTAAAAACTAATAAAACTATTAGGGTATGTAGTGGTTTTTTTACGGATAACTGCGTGATAGATATATAATATATTATAAAAACTAACAAATAACGAAAATTTTTACAACAAATTATATAGTTAACTAAATCTTAACTTCTAATGTTCGATTTGTTTTATTTCTAAACTGATTATTGATAGTCTGGTTGTTCGTTGTGCGTGGCACTTCACTAAGTGGGTGGGACCCGTCAATGAAGAACGACATAATCGTTAGTAAGTAATTACCGAAAAAATACGATACTTCATAGGCGTGAGCTGTTAAAATTATGAAGCTAAATTTGACAGATTTGATTTGCTTGATAAAGTCGATATTTTTATCGATAAATTATCTGATGAATGCGTGGGGAAAAATGTAACATGAAATTAATATTAAGAAATTATTTTATTTTATTTTTTTACTATATACTAGCTAAAAGCGCAGCTTTGTAAGGGCTCGTAAGATTTTTTTGTAACTAAGTTTAATATTTTAATTTCAATAAGCCCAAATATGGTTAGGATAAGGATACGTCGTTCCACTATGGAGTTTCAGTGCTTACCCACACTCCAACTCCATCATCAGACCCTGAATACAATATATGGCCAAAGTTCATCTCACGACAATTCCAACAACCCCAAACATGGCTAGGATACGTTGCTGCGCTATGGAGTTCCATTACCTACCCTCCTACTCTATCATCAGAGCCCGAAAACCATATATGGTCAAAGCTGTTCTCAGGACAATTCCAACAACCCCAAACACGGCTAGGATAAGTTGCTCCGTTATACAGTTTAAATACCTACCATTCTACTCCATCATCAGACCAGGGATACCACATGTGGTCAACGTTCATCTCACGACAATTCCAACAACCCCATCCAGCGCATGCCCTCCTACTTCATCATCACACCCCGGAAAACCATATATGGTTATTGAGCTATTATCACTATAGCTCAATGTATATGGTAAGTCATCTAGACAAACATTTTAATTACCTATGCTAAATTTCAAATATAGATTTGATCCTATACTTTCAATTCTTGATTGTGCATCATCTGTAGAGGTGTGATCGTTTTTTCGTAAAGTGTACCACAATGTGTAGAACTGAATCGGATAGTAGATCTGACCAGGGAGCCAATTCTCATTCACTCGAATTAATCACTTGTTCCGAATAAAGTTCGAATTCGTACTTTTTTCGAGTGAAAATCAAGTTAGGCTATTCTGAGAATTTCGAAGCCGCCATTTTCTCTTATTTTTCGAGGGCTAGCGCTCGAACTACTTCGATATAAAATTGATTAACTTATGAATTCCGGATATATTAGGATATAATAAGAGTAAAACGTTGTTTTAAATATTTTATTAAAATATTCATTAAAATAATATATAAATTTTAATTTAAGATATAAAATTATCACGTACGTTAACAAAACGCAATTATCAAGTGAAACGAAACGCATCGTGCAATTTGTATCCATCATAATGGCAACATTTACTCCTTACACTCGAACTTATTTCGAAGGTTAGTTCGATTAGTGCCGAGAATACAGGAATCGAAAAATAGACTCCGCCCCTCGAAATTTTACGGTCGAAATAGAACTCGTAATGCAAGTTAGATTCGAAGGCTAGTTCGAGGGAAGTGGGAATTGGGCCCCAGGTCGTCGGTCCACCTGGTGGGAGGTCGTCCCGCTCGGCACTTTCCAGTACGTGGTCGCCACTCGAGAACCTTTCTTCCACATCGGTTATCGGCTCTTCCAGTTACCTCTACCTGTCACGCCAATCCATTGTTCCCTGGCGTTAGGTTCTTTAGGAAACCTACAATTTATAATTTATTGCATTAGTCAAATTACATTTTACTTAGATTATAATACTAAATACATCATAGTAAATACTCGTAGATGAGGAGGGGTCTTATACGTCCATTTATATCATTCGGTCACATTCATTCAATGATTAATATAATATCTAATTTCAAAATACGTCTAACTAAAAATGTACTATCGTTAATTAAATATAAAATAATTCCAAAATTATCTTTGTCAAACGTAATTATATTATATATAGTCTAGAATTCTATCGATGATTTTATTTAACCAAACCACATGGTCACGTCACTATCGATAAACATGCTGCGCCTTACATCACTGCCAATCAGGGCAAAGGACGAAGTGTAGAAGACGCAATGTATGCAGTACATTGAAAGCGGATTTGGTCATTGCGCTGATTGAGCGAGTACACATCGGTCAATGTATGTTTTTCATAACTTGTTGTAATAATTTTGTTAATGTTTGGTATTTCATAGTGTTCAATATGTTTTTATGTTTTTTACTAATAATATTGTAATTAAATGTTATTTTCGACTTACCGATGGAAAGATATACCTCCTCGCTCTATACTTGAGGTCTGACTTTTTTGTCTTACACGTTATTATAGCACAACACGGCATTATAAGCAGAGCTCTGTTCTCCAATGTAATCCGACGCGCACTGACCGCGAATCGGTCGAGTTATGATTATCGAATCATAACTGTGGCGCGCTTGCCCCGCCCACATTACCATTCTAACCTTATTTATCTGTTCTGTGGGTAAAACTAATAAAAGCGTGTTAAAAACATGAAAGGTATTTAAGGATGCGGTATAGATTGCACCATGCAGTGCAGTCCGCCCGCCATACGCTATAATAAGTTTATTGACACGATTGGGGCCGCCCCTAAGTCTGGTCGCCCTAGGCCCGGGCCTACCGGGCCTTAGGGTAAATCCGCCACTGGCTGCGCTGCGCCATCCCCGCACCGTCAACAAGAACACTTATGAATCACGAAATTAACATCTAGGCATTGATTATAAATCTTATTGTGCGTCCATGCTACGCGAAGCGAGCACGAGCCGAGCCTCGAACGAACAGGATTCGTTCGTTGTTGGCGTAGCGTGGACGGACTTGCGAGCCTCGAACGAGCATTCGTCTCGCGCTCGACTGCGCTCTGCCCGATTGTCAGTTTTTTGACGAACACATTCGAACGGATTCGCATCGCGCTCACTGTAGGCTCGTTGTAACGTCCACACTTGACATCGCGAGAAACGAACGAATTCTGTTCGTTCGTGGCTCGGCTCGTGCTCGCTTTGCGTATCATGAGCGCACCATTATAATCTGAATGAGCGATGCCGCGGGTGAAAGGCTAGTCATCAATAAAATTGCTGAGATAATGAGTTTACATATCAAAGTAAGTGATTCATACGTTTCAGAGATGTGACGATATCGTTCTGATTATGTTTAAGTTATACTCGAGAAGTACATTAGCAAACAAAAGTATGGAATAATGTGTTTTCATGCATTGTAAGGTGTTTTTATGCATTGTAAGGTGTTTTCATGCATTGTAAGGTGTTTTCATGCATTGTGTATTTTAGGATCAGTTAATAAATTTTTGTACTTTTATTGATATGTAGTAGGTAAATAGATTAAAAAAATAATTAATAGTTATAAGAATAGTAAAAATATGTAGACCGTATCAAATACCCATTTGTGTAATTTCTACGGTTTTCGGCAGGATGTCCCGTAGGAAACGTGGACGTAGCTGATTCGTAAAAAGTCGTACCGGGTGCTATAGGATCGCTACGAATCCTTCAAAATGTACATCTTTCAACGTTTATCTTTGGTTTCAGAGAGCGAACCACAAGCTCTTATAAAACAACAATATTATTATAACCTTATTTGACTTTTGTCTTTCTTTGACATCCGACGTCAAAACGGGACAAAAGACAAATAAGGTTATCTTAACCTGCTTTGGTATTCTGACAGCAACCGACGACGACTCCGTTGTGACGGCTAGTCCGGGAGGTAGCGTTACAAACACAAAAGTCATAGTAAGCCGGCTGACGTTGAAATGTATAGTTAGTTGATCTTATAATAATATGACTAATAAGTGAATCGACCGTCTGCTGCTCAAGTAGCGGTGGGTGTGGGATAGACCCGAGGCGTATTTATCGTAACAGATAAAATTAATAGTTAATAAAATATAACAGATAACAGTTGTTCCTTGCAATGTAAATTAACAGTTACAACAAATAACAGGCACAAAAGTCACAGTGGTGCTGATTCTGTTATTCACAACTAAACTAATTTAGTCTCACTACCTATATCTCTTTCTAACAAAGGATATAACCATAAACTTATAATATAATAATAATAATAATAATAATAATTGTTTATTTCCAAAAAATGAGTTCCCAATTTTCTTATAGATAAGTAAGGCTAGATACATTGATTGCTATATTAAGAAGCATCTGTTGCCGAACTAAGAATAAAATTCCTGTATTTCGACAAGCAGTGCCAAATCCCCTCGAGAATTTATAAAATAAGTTGCTAGCCTATCTTTATAAAATTGTTGCTAATAAGTATATTAAAACTTATATAATGACAATTTGGAAAAATAACTTAAAGTTTTGAATTTTGAAATAAAATATTATGCCTAGTGTTATTGTGTATAGTGTACCTACCAAGAGTTTTTTATGATATAATAAAGCATTTTATTGTTAAATTTTAAGAAGATCCTCAGTTTCATTGTATGAAATGTTTTCCAGGTAAGATATAATTTTCTTTTTACAAAGTGTTTTATTAAGACTGTAAATATTAAGTATTTTATTAATTTTATTGTATAAGAAGGGTCCTAAAAATGAAAAGAATTTTTGTACGAATGCTGTATTGTTTTCCTGCATTATTTTACAAACGGCATACTTTCTACGTTTTTTAAGAATTAATGGGTCATATGCCATATGGCTGTGCTGATTCATAACTGTTTTTAAAATGAAAATTTTGCGGACAGAAAGGACCTCACATTCCCTATATAATTGCTCAGTAGGATATAAAAAGGAGTGAAAATGTGCAACTTTCAACACTGTCCGTTGAGCAATCTCTAATTTTTTTAATGTTGATTTTGGTGCTCCTCCCCATGTAGAAATGCAATAAGTAATTAAAGATTGGCAAAGGGCTAGGTATATATTTTTAAGAATTTTTGGTTCGGTGACATGTCTGAGATTCTTAAATACATAAATGAGTTTGCGTATTCTTCCACATAAGACATCTATATGTTCTCTGAAGTTTAAATTATTATCAATTATAACACCAAGATATCTCATTGAGTTGACACGTTTTAATGATCTACACTGGCAGTTTGGATTATCAGAAGAGCATTCATGAGCAATAATTTGGAGATCATCCGTCAATCCTAGATTTTGGCGGATTGAGTAAGCAATATATTTAGTTTTTTCCGCGTTTAGTGTTAAGATATTATTGTGAAGCCACTCGTTTACTATATTAAAACCCGACTGCGCAGCATCAAAAACTTCCTTCCAAGTGTCAGCAGCAAATAGAAGAGCAGTGTCATCTGCATAAGAGAGAATCTGACCTTGAGGAAGCTCTATGCGCGTGAGTTGGTCAATATATATGAGAAAAAGTGTAGGGCCCAGAATACTACCCTGTGGGACTCCGTGGGTCACTGGTTGGTACAAGCTAGAGAAATGGCCTAATGTTACGCTTTGGTATCTCTCCGAAAGATAACTTTCGAAGAGTTTTAGTTGAATCCCTCTTATACCGAGGTTTTCAAGTTTGATTAAAAGCTTGGGGACAGAGACCGTATCAAAAGCCTTAGCCAAGTCAATAAATATAGATAAACATTTTTTCCTTTTGTCCATATTCAAAGAAAGGAACTTAGTCAAAGAATCGACTGCATCACTGGTGGACTTACCGCTACGAAATCCAAATTGATTGTCCGACTATAGATTATGACTTTCGAGATAGTGTATTAGCCTTTTATTTAAGATCTTTTCCAAAATTTTTGAGAGTGATGGTAAAATTGCTATTGGCCTGTAATTAGTTATAAGATCTCTGTCTCCTCCCTTATGTATAGGACGCACAACTGACTTCTTCAAACATTTTGGAAAGTAACCAAGTTTAAAACAACTGTTAAATATGTAAGTCAGTGGAGTGACTAAGAAAGCTTTAAAATCTTTTAGTAACTTATTGGAGATTCTATCACAACCCACTGAGCAATCGGTCTTGAGGCCTTGAATGATTTGAACTATTTCCTCTTCATCTGTATCAATATGTACAAATGAATCTCGAGTAGCACCAACATTTATCGAGGCCAAATTAGGTTTAAAATTTTGAGCCAAGTTTCTACCTACATTTATGAAATAATTATTTATTTTCTCAACTGATTCTTTAGGAGAATCAGATAGCATCAAAAGTTCATTCGGATAATTTTTAGTTTTAGATGTAAATGTTATATTTTTTATCACTTTCCATAATTTCTTATTATCATTTTTAGCCATATTTATTTGTTCCTTTTCGTATTGTCTTTTAACTTTCTTTAATAATTTGTTGCAGTAATTTCTATAACGCGTGTATATTAATTTATTAATTTCACTATCTGGGGAGCACCTGGCTTTTTTGTGTAATTTATCTCGATGTCGCGTACATTTGAGAAGACCAGGTGTCATCCAGGGTTTAATTATTTTCATACGTCTCGATAATGTTACAATCTGTGTGTTTTTGTCTATCGCCGTTTGAAGACATTTTGTTAGGTACGCCAAAGAAGATTCAGGATCTTTTGATTTGTAAATAGGAGTTAGATCGATATTTAAAATGTCTAGTCTAAGTTGGTCGTGGTTTATTTTGTTTATCGTAGTTTTAGAAAATACTCTATTTGGTTTATATTGTACGAATACTAGTGCCGCTTTATGATCAGTTAAGGTGGTTTGTGGAACTAAGGTGAGTGTGGGTTTTTTTGTTTTCAACAAAATGTGATCCAAACAGGTTCCACTTGCATCTCGTGTAACAAACGTATGAGAAGGTAAGAGACCATGAAAAGAGGTTAGAGTTAAGTAACTATCAGAGTTAACATCTCTTTTCTCGTCATTAATTGCTATATTTATATCCCCTATCAATATAATATTTTTAAAAGTATTAAGTTTTTGTAATGTTTTGTCGAGGGAATAAAGAAACTGGTCTAAGATTTTGAACGCAGGAGATCTATAAATTGCGACTATAGCAGTGTCTCTGCCCAACCTTATTACAATGCAATTTCCTTCTTGAAATTCAGGCTCTTCGACGTCAGCGCTAAGCTGTTCTCGTATAAAAACGACCACTCCATCATTTTGGTTGTTATTATTTTTAGTAAAAAAAGAAGTGTATCCAGTCAAGGGACTAATTTTTTGACCACGAGATAGCCAACATTCCGTTAGGACTAATATGTCACACTCCACCTTGAGTCTTGTTAATAGAACTTCAAACCCCGACATGTTACAATTTATACTACGTATATTTTGTGTAATGATAGACAGATATTTAGATGATGGTGGTGCGAGTCTAAGACAGTCCTCGATATCACAAACTCGTGATTTAGAGACTGCTACTCCATCAAGATCCTTCATGAAGTTACTTATGCTATCGAATTTTATACCTTATTAATGAATTAGCCCACTTAATTGTACGCATCTTGTGACAATCGTATCTATGGAATGGCGTTGCATGATTAAATATTTTTAGTGTGAAAAATGTATCTATGTATTTTATGTATGAGAAGTATTTATATTTATTTTGCGTGTATCTAATACTATTTTTGTAAATAATAATTAATGAACAATTTTTAAATGAATTGACTAAATTAATGGTATATTTGTTTGTATTTTTAAAAAGTGGAATCAAATAATATGAAAAATAGTAATGTTTAGTGTTATAAAAAAATATTTCTATGTTTAGCAGAGTGTGTAGTAAAATTGGAAAAGTGTGTAACATTTTTGTATAATATTTTGTGTAGTAGTAAGTACATATTTTAATTAAAGTTATAAATATAGATCCTATTATAGCTAGTCATTCAATATTCCTCAGCTTAACAAGATCCTCTTCGTTATTAATTTTTATTTGAGCAGAACTTTCATTTTTACGAATGTACACTACTCCATGTGCGGTCCAGCAGAAAGTGTACCCGTGAGCCTTTTGAAAATTCCGAGCAAGATAGAATAGGTTTTGTGCTCTATGCGTTAGGGTCTCAGATACAAAGATTGGCTTCGTCGGCTGCTGGTATTTTAAATGAGCAGTGTTGAGTTTCTCTCCCTTTGGTTTGGATTTATTGAAGCTTTTTACAGCATTAATAACTTTTTCCTTCAAAAGTACCGTCGTAAATTCGGCTATTATCGGGTTTGAAGAATCTTTTGAGTTTACTCTATAGATGTCTTTTATATCTGAACTCTGAATATGTATATTCAGAGTTTTTCCCATATTTTTAACAGCCTCACAAATAGTCTCCTTCACTTCTCCACTCGATTTTGGGATATTGCGTATTTCGATGCCTGCCTTACGGGTTTTACGCTCCATGTTCTCAATTTTTTCCTCTAGCTGTTGAATAGACTTTTTATCTTCTTTTCTTTCGGATTCTAGTTGAGATATTCGAGATAAAAATTCATCGTATTTACTTGACATTACATCTACACTTTTTTTAAGGTCTTCGTTCTGTTCTGTTATGTTATTAATTGTCTTTTGTAATTCCTGGAAACGTTTGTCCTGCTCTTTCGAGAATTTTGTAAATGAGTTATCCAAATACATCTGAATAGTGTTTGAATCTCGATTATCAACTTTCCTTTTTTTACGCTCGGTAATATTCATGTCTAAAGAGGGCAAGTCCGGTGCTGAATCGCAGTGTTGCAGGGGATGGGCATGAATCAGCTTCGCATCGGGCGGCGGCAGCGCAACGGACTGTGTAGTCCCCGATGCGGGCGGCGGCGGCGCGGGCGTCAGCGCGGGCGAAGCGGGGGGCGTGCGCTTCATTGGCATGGTTACGAAGGTGTAGTGCAATGCAAAGTACCAGGGCAAAATAAATTGGGACTATCTTCTATCAAATAATACGCAGCTAGGACCAACTAATGCGAGGGGTCTTGTTATCTGGACGGTGATCGACACCACAAAGTATTATTTGTGTCCGTCAATTATAAGTAGACCTCTCACTATGTTAACAATGCGCAAGCAATAGTAGTTGTGAAAAATATTGCTATCCCTTTTTTTATCGTTGCAGTAAGTAGTTGTGTTTCTTTCTAATTTTTTTCGTTTGTAGTTAACTGATATTCACTCACATGCGTAGCGGTAGTGGTGCAATAATAGGTACTATCTGGTATTCGGTTCGAGTCTCGAAGCAATATCTCTCGCAGTTGATGCACTCCTATTATTTTTGATCCAATTTAGCCAAATTTTGAAACAAATAAATTGTCGCAAAGTGTAACAACAAAAAACACGTCTAAGTACGTCCAAGGTCCGGGGGGAAGGAATAGCAATGCGTTTCTATCATTCTTACTAATAGTTTTAAACCGTAGACAGAGAAATCTCTCTGTCTGTGAAAAAAGAAGTTTCTCTCTGCGTCTCATTCTTACATGACTGGTGACATGCTAACAGGAGAAGTACTTTTACTTATTACTCTTCATAGAAGTCATTACATTACAGTACATTAGTGAAAAAAAAAAACAAATTAAACATTGATTAATTGACCAATTGAAAAATGTAGCACCGCACTATGAATGTATAGACAATAGACCGCGTCGCCGAGTCGTCGCCGTTAGCTGTCAAAAAATAACAGAATTGCACTACTTGTTTTAAGAGCTTGTGTTAGGCCCCAGTACTTTTTACGATAAAGTGAGTGTTCATTTGTTTGTACCTTCCTGACGCCTCGGCAATCAATTAATCGTGGTGAAATTTGGCACGCGGGTAGATTATAACCTGGAGTAGTATATATCACACCTTTTATCTCGGGAAAAATAAGATCCCTCGGGAACGCAGGTGAAACAGTGAAGCGAAAACTAGTAAAAATAAATGGAGTAATGAATTGATAAATATTTCTTGGAAGTATTGTATTTACGTTGACAAATGATAAGTTTGTACTTATATTGATAGCATTAATCTTTCAAGTGCGTACTTCCATTGTTTGAGGGATATAAGCCTTATCATCGAGTATTTCACATTAATAATAAAATATATGTTGTGTTTTTACGCTTACCATATAATATTTGTACCAAACACTATCCAACACATCTGGCGTACGTAATCTTGTTATGAAGAAAAACTTTCTTAATAAGAACGCCGTTGGGTTTTAGTTTTTCCTATATGGAAGAAGTATAAAATAATTACAAGCATGCTCTTACGTGCGATAATATTAAGTAATATTGTTTGTATGCGCAAGTGATAGATATGAGACTCACTGTTTTTGATAATAATTAACGTTGAAAAAGAATCCTGTTAGAAATGGAATAGTTTATTGACATAATCTAAATACTCGTTATATTGGTGAAACATATGAGTGGCACCGGCAGCTGCCCTTGAGTGCCATTCAAGGCTTCATGTGCTTACTACCTTCGGCCGCATTACTCACCACATGGTGAGATTGTGGACAAACACGAGCCTATTCTTAACAATAAACATATAATAAATTAAAGATATTTTGAGTAAATAAATAACGTTTATTAAAAATCCTTACAAAGATAAGTAAGTATATCAACACTTACAACCGTTTTAAATAGTAAAAAAACAACATTACGTAAGTTGCAGAATTAATATCTGTATAATTAATGTCTTTTTGTCAAACAGATAAGATTAATTACAATCATAAAATTGCAGATCTTTCTTTATAAAATAGCAATTTTACTTGATCACAGAATAAAGATCTTAAGGATAGAGGATTGAACTAACATCCCCTAATTGACGACTGATGACCTTGCCAAAGTATCTGGTAGTCGTTGGATGCCATCACGATCGTTGTAGGAGATGATCCACGTGGCAGGTCTATGTTTAGCAGCAGTCATAGTTTATCGCATTCCGTGGTGGGGTCCGTGATGATGAGGTTGATGATGATGAGGAGGGGGTGGGTGGTGATAGTGGGGATCGTGATGTGGCGGTGGTGGTGGGTGGTGGTGATGCGGTGGTGGCGGGTGGTGATGGAACGGAGGTGGCGGCGGGTGGTGGGGGTGGTGATGTGGTGGCGGCGCATGAGGCACCACATGGGCGCGGAAGTAGCAGTGCGGGGCACAATAACCTGTGCCACAGTGCGGGCCGCACGGCATGGCGTGAGGTGGTGGCATTACTGCAAAAAAGATATAATTATTGTTAAAATTATCATAGTTATCATACAAGAGATTAAATCACATTATCATTATTTATATTATATTTGAATACAATATCGGTATCCTACTTCTTTCAGTCAAATCTCTCATTATGAAACTAAAAAAAATAATCATAAACTCACCTTTTTTGTGACTTTGAACTTTTTAACACAATGAAAAAATTACTTGTATGTTACCTTTGTGTAGTACACAGTGGGCACAGTGAATGATAACACTTCGATCAGTATTTCTATTTATTGAACATTCTGTTATCAACGTACGTGTTTAATATCAGACGTGTCAATTATTAGAGATCGTTAGAAAACTATAGGAAACCTTCATACATACCATATACATAATTACATTAGAACTTATTAGAGAAAAAATTAAAAAATACTGTTGTTTCAAGCTAACCCTACTGCAATACTGCAGGATCTATCATCAACAACATGATCTCGAAAGCGTCTACGGAATATTTACCACTAATTTGTCAGAATGTGTTCAGGTTGATTAATTCTGCCTGTACAGTTTCACACTACACACACACTTCACATACACTTGAACATACACATTGAACGCAAAGCAGCAAAAGAAAGATTCACCAATGTGTTCAGGTTGATTAATTCTGCCTGTACAGTTTCACACTACACACACACTTCACATACACTTGAACATACACATTGAACGCAAAGCAGCAAAAGAAAGATTCACCAAAAAGAAAATTGCCTTGCTGATTTTCTTACCGGAGTCTTCTCAATTTAAGTGTAGATTTAAGTCATCATCATCATCAGCCTATAATGTCCCACTGCTGAGCACAGGCCTCCTTTCACAAATGAGGGTGAAAGGGAATGGGCAATACTCCATCACGCGTGCCCCCTGCGGATCGGTGGAGGTAGGCTAGTGGTCAACCTACTTACTGTTGGAATTTTTCAAGCCGCCTAGGAGGCATCCAACTAGCCTAACGACTATCACAATTAAGTGATAACCGGGACCAACGGCTTTACGTGCCTTCCGAAGCACGGAAACGCTCGGTTTGAAATACCACTAGGCGGTCACCCATTCAGGTACCGGCTACGACCGTGGTAGCTTAACTTTGCCGATCGATTAAGAACGGCCAATCATGCTACAACACGAGCGCTTCAAGTAGATTTAAGTGCAGGGTCTAAACTGAATAAATAACTTTTTCACACACCTAGGCTATGACCTAGCTATGTTGGGTAGGTAAGTCATGCTGAACAACTTTTACTATGGGACCAACTCTAAAATGGCTAAAATAATTTCAACCTTTTAATACCTACTAACGATCAACTTGGCTCAATCTGCTCGATCAAAATGTATAAAAACTATATAAAAGTTGTTGGTCTCATACGCGCGTGCCTGCTGGCGAGACTCAACGGGTTGGTTCTCGCGTCCTAATAACAATTGATGTCATTGTTATTTTTTTAACCGCGATTAAGTAAACATTTATTATTAAATATTAATACGTTTCGTTTATTGAAAAAATCAAAATTTGGAAGTCACGATTCATTTTGTTCAGTAAACAAAACGAAATACCAGCATAAGGTTCGAGGAATTCGGAGCTCCACATTTGTTTACTACAGAACCCTTTCACATACGATGAAAATATAGAAATGATAATAAAAACACGTGACAAATATGATTATCTGAATACTGGCCTAGGGTATGACTAAAACGAAGTGAAAAGAGTGAGTCATATTATCATAGGCAGTGCTACTTATGTACTGACATCAAATAATAAATAAACAAAAACTCATAGTATAGTGACTCATTTGAAAAATATTTAACAGGTAAAGTATTTAATGAAATATCTTACTAATATTACACATATGAAAGTGGGCTTTACTTCATTCACGGTCACACTGAAAAAAATGGACTACAAGTGACAACAAAATTTTATTTAATAGTAACACAAAATTTTACGACCAATAACCTAAACAGCAGCTAAACAGAGTGACTTGCGAATTAAACTTACCAGTAACAAAACTAGTTTTTATTCGTTACTAAATTATTTGATTAAATGTAACTAAAGTTAGTTTCCTGGCATCAAAAGTTTGTTTCCCGACAACAAAACGTCAACTTACATAACTAGTTTTGTAGATCATTTTTTCGGGTAGTAACATAGGCTATTTCTTATCCCGAGAACGAGGCTGATACTGCGGTCTAGAAGCTAGTTCAATATATTTTGAAGGATATCGTATAAAAAACGATAAATATGAAATGAACGTAAGCAATAAAATATGTATTAAATAAATATTGGTGCGTATACACAGCTGGTACCTTGAGTTATCAAACTATGCAAATAAATGGAAGGCAATTAAAATAATTAATAGATTGACGTCAAGGAGTATGGTCGATGAAAACAATGAATGATTTAAATAACATATTTATCATACAAGGCTTTTTAAACATATGTCGGGCAATGATATGCTGTCAATTGAAGGAATACATTATGCGCAAGACAGCACAGAGGCTGCTCATTACACGCCCAAGCAACCCAATTTGCTTGGATAATCATTGTAAAAAAGAATTTCTGGAAACTACAAGCTGAAAGAGTTTAAATAGTTAACTTGATAAATGTTAAAAATCATACCATGGGGTTAGTTGTAACAAAATCCCCGGGCTTGTTTGTAACGTGTTACAACATGCCCCAAGCTATGATGTAGATAGCTAATATTTTTTTTCCTTTCTTCTAGAATGAGGGTGTATAAAAGAAAGGGGAAGGTATAGGAAAAGGGAAGGGGAAAGGCAAAGGCAAATCAACAAAAAATAAAACCGGGCTAAAAAAAGATTTATGTTCAGATTCAGAATTTGAATCAGAAGAGTGGTATTGTCTGATATGTGGTGAAGCTTACACATCCAAATAAAGAAGATTGGGTCGAGTGTATATTATTTGTAAGGTACATGTAGGATGTGTTACAGGAGACACTATATCTTTTATTTGTATTAATTGTAGCTCAGATGAAGACTGAATTTAATTATAATAAAACTTATTAAAATAAAGTGTATTTTTGATAAGAATTACATAATACCTACTTTAGAAAGATGACAATTCTGTTAAAAATAAACAAAGAATAATTGATTAGAGGTATTATTTTTGTTTTTTTTTGTCGTTACTACTTGCCCCACTAGACGTTACAACTTGCCCCAAACACGAGGTAAGCTGTAACACCGGACTTCTTCTAGAAAATAATTGATTGTAAAATAATGACCAAAAGTTATGGTATTATTTTTACTTGATTTGGTAGAGGAAGAGTTACAGCATCCATCCATCTTTATTTAGTAGCAATTTAATCAATGATCTCAAGATTATATTAGTTTTCATGAAAACTGTTACAACAAGCCATTAACCTACATACATCATGGAGATACGAAAATTAAAACAAATAGAGTTGTTTATTAATTATCATCAACGATATTTATACTTTAATATAATAAAGCGGAAGAGTTTTTTGTTTGTTAATCGGGCTTATCTCTGGAAATACCAGTCTAAGGTATAAAAATTGATTAATATTGGGTACTATATTATTTACTCTGTGATATTGGTCAATCATATAATCAAAAGAAAAATAATACACTCTCGGTCAAACAGACACTAGATATAATGATGCTCATTTCCTATAGAACGTCGAGTTCAATAAACGAGATTCCTGTTCTTATAATGGGGATGATTGGTAGGATAAGAATCAAGACAATAGGAATTTCGGGAAGAAGAAAATCTTGCTATTCCCTGCTGACAAATCCGATGGGGACAACAAGCTTATGTATTTATTGTACGGGGACGCAACTGTCAATAATATACGGATTGTGATGTTATTTTTCTGTATTCCTGCAGGACATTGGTGTAGTTGTTCACGGGACCGACAATTTGGGAATATTTTTCGGCTAGATAGAGATATTCATAGACATCAGTAATTGATAAGTTCTTTTTTAAATAATAAATTGTGTGAGGAATGTCCCAGGACCTTTATTATTATTATTATTTACCCATAACAAATATCTTAAATTGTGGTTCTAGTTTAAGTTCTAAGCGCTTTAGTTATCGATATCATGTTCTTGAAAATATGGGTAAGGACGCTAGTTAACATAAACAAGTGCGCTGATAATAAGTGTTTCCTAGGTTTTACCCAAGTCCTCAGATAATGAAAGTCCTTGGAACTAGTTATGTATTAGCTGTGGTATTAGTAAAGTATTAAACAAACATACTTTTTTATCTGATAATTAATTTTTTGACTATCAACTACTTTACAACTTGTACGGGCAAACCCATACATTTTTGCGTATTGTTTTTTATCCTATGTGTTCTGTCTGTTTGCCAATTCCGTTTATCAACATCCTCACAAGTTCGCGTTTAAAATTTTGGTAGGATATAGGTACCTGCTTGCGCGGTATTAAAAATTGAGTATAATAACTAAAGTCCCCCACAATCCCACAAATGAAATAAATATGTCGTATTCCTTTGTTAATAAAAATATCTTAAAAGATAAGTTTTTCAATTGCTAACCATTGGCGATTCATTGTATGTGAATATGTCTTCGTAGAATTGTATTCAAACAAATAATCTGTTATCGTGATTCTAGTTGGTATCTAGATATGTATTATGATAAGATAATTAAAGTACGGTTCCGATATTTTTCAGGGATGTGTACATACACCATATTCTGTGTTAATTATGTTTAACTGACTGTTTTATGAGACGTACTACCATTGTTTTTCCCCAGGCTTAGTCTTAGTCTTAGGCGTATGATATTTTGGATATATTTATTTTGCTCAGGGTTTCTGATACCTATTTATGTGGTAGGTAAATCATTATATATATGAAAAGAAAGATCCATTGAAGTTAGTTTTAAGACTTAGCTCAGTAGCAGCTGAGTAAATCGATGGATAATAATACACAGGTGTTATCTGGGGACAAACGATATACGTATTTTTTATATTTTTATGTCCTATGTTGTATGTACCTACCCTTGTTTATTTTTTATTTCACTATATCGCCTAGTATTTGATGTATTATTTGAAATACACAGTTTTCACGGCAATAATGCAATGACTTATATTTATGCTGATTGCAGATAAAGGCAAAAGGTATATATAAATCGATGTTATAATATTTGTTTCACTCGAAATTAGCCAGTTGTACATTGCATTCATAGTTTTGTTAAATATTCTTAGGTAAGCATTTTTTATTACGATTATATTAAATTTATATAGATTTAATAAATGATACGATTATGTAGATTACTAAATATTGTATCTAATAGTCATCCAATATATGTTTCACCAATTTTCATATCTAAAAATACCAAAAAAAAGCCTTGCCGAGAGTCATTCTGGCGGCGCTTATATTCCCAAACAGTGGATAATCAGTGTATAATCAATGTTATAGGCATTTTTTTATTGAATCTACCAGCTTTATATTACATAAATCTCTTAAACTACAAACATAAAACTACTGCCAATAATAGGTATCCACTAAAAAATATTTTCTATAGATAACTTAACGACTAAGGAGTGACAATCACATAGATGAAAGCAAAAATAACAGTGAAAGCAAATAAAGACAAATTAGTTCCAAGATGATGGCACCTAACTTAACATTTTTATAAGTAGGTATGAACATACCGACATATGAGTATTTAAGCATGCCCAGAAACAAGGACTATAATAAATCACTTTGTTATTTATTTTCAGTCATGCCACCACCACCCCCGCATCATCCGCCGCCACATCACCATCCACCAGGCCCACACGGGCCACCAGGGCCTCCCGGTCCACCCGGACCGCACGGACCACACGGACCACCCCCCGGACCTTTTGACCATCCTGGGCCTCATGGCCCACCAGGACCACATGGTCCAGGGCCACACCATCACCCGGGACCACACTTTCGATAAATATGACTTGGAAGCTGATATTTTGTGTAATTAAGAAAGAGTATTTATGACAACGAATGTTATTGTTGCCAGTAAGAATCAGTGAAATCTTTGTTTTATATAAATTATACTTATCCATTTTGCGTCATAGCAACTAAAAATATAAAAAAGTCGACGCAATAATTTGAAAATAGATCAAAAAGATTTAAAAAAAAACTTGTTTTTGATTTTTAAGCTTCCCACTTCATACCAGTCTTAGATTTATTCATAAAAAAAAGGTTTGCGTGTACGTTTGAGTGGCTGTGTGCTACCCAAATAGTATAACGGTAATGCCTGAACTGATTTGAGTGAGCTCCTAGCTCTAGGAAAATGAGTTTTAATTCTTGTAATTACTACATTGACAGAAATGGTAATTTTATTTATAATTCCGTGATTCACACTCACAAACATTAAACAAGACGTCATGCATGACCACGCAACAGATAAAACAATTTGTTCCGTGTGCATGACTGACTGACGCATCTGACGCTATACAGCTCAAGTACACAGTCTATGGCTTTTTGTCTACTTAGGTAGCACACAAGCAAACGGCCCACCTGATGGTAAGCGGTTACTGTAGCTTATTAGATGCTTCCAATCGCACGCGCGTCACCGAAAAATCAAAAATCTGTTTGAAATGCACTGGCTATTTCCAAACAAGTAGATTCATACAAATTGTTTTTTTTTAGCAAGATAAGGTTCAACCTTATCTTTCACGAAATCATTAGTAGATAACAAACGAAGCTATAAATTACTGATTGCATCGTTATCGGTTAAGCATTGTAGAAAAGCAGTACGAGGACATTATTGTGGAATTAGTGTAATTTTTCCAAAACAGGTAGCTTATTTGTTTTTAGTAATTTTATATTTTTAAGGTGGTAGTGACGTTGAATGCTACGATGTAGGCCGTGGGTTGGAATCCTAATATTGAGTTTTTGGCGAAGGAAAACATCGTGAAGAAACCATAGCACGTAGTAGAGTACTTTGTAGTACCCGCCTGGCTGGCTACCACTCTCAATTTCAAAATCTGTCGCCAAGCACCTATCGGTATGTTCCCACAGCTGCACTTGAGAGTCAGTTTCTTTCTGGGCGATGTGTGTTTATCACCTTCGGCCACATCATCACTCCACAAATAATAATTATTATTTATTTATAATAAGACTTATGCACATTACAATTGCAGCAGTGTCTGTGTGACTTATGTACTAAGCAAAGCTTGTGTCGTAGGTAGTTGCAACAAAGACATTTGAGTATACCTACAGTTTAGTATATAAATAAACTTAAATAAGTTACACAAATACAGTTTGTATATAAATAAAATGTTACGATACGTGTGACTTAATTAGCCTTTTATAGTAGCAATAATGGATTTAGTCGAGTATGGTATACTATTTTATAGCACATGTGACATAAACCCGCACTTATTACACGCTTCTCCGTGTAACAATGGATTTCTTAGGTCACGGAGAAGCATTTAACTACCGTTATGTGAAAAAGTTTAATGTAACATGGATACTATTATTATACAATATAACTAGTCCTTAAAATTACCAAAAGAACAATTTTGGATCAACATTTATTGCTTAAAGTCACTTATATGTTTAATTGTACCATATGAGCCAAAATATCTTCACGAAGAATTTTGAAGGATACAATTGGTTACTTTAGGACATTTGTAGAACTCTTCAAGGGCAACGTGTATTATATTATTTTTAACCGACTTCAAAAAAAGGAGGAGGTTCTCAATTCGAATGTATTTTTTTTTTATGTTTGTTACCTCATAACTCCGTCATTTATTAACAGATTTGGAAAATTCTTTTTTTATTTGAAAGGTTACACTTCCCGTTTGGTCCCATTGTCATCAGATTACTTTTTAGTGTACTTTGAAGTTGGTTTAAGGTTTTTGTAAAACAGTCCAATTATTTATGTTTATGTTAAGTTTTGTCCGCGATCATTCTAAAAGTCCTTCCTTAGTATCCGCAACTTTTATTTTCTTGGCATCGGCCAACGTTATAAAAAGCGGTATGGGCTGTGTCGTCAGTCAATCAGATAGTCAGAACAAGTCAAATATAATAATATCGTAAGGAAGCTTTAGCTAAGGAAGCAGATCTATCCAATAATTATTTTTTGAAAAGCAATATTCATAATTCACCGAAAAACGGCTGCCTTTAAAATTTCTGTCCGTAGGTATAATTGTCTGTTTGTTAGTTCAAGCATCACTCAAAAACGAATGAACCGATCGCGATGAAATTTGGCTTGCAGATAGCCTATGGTATAAAGAAGTATATATATCTTGTATGACAACAATCAGACCATCATTATCATCGGTAGTGTTCTTTTTTATCTTCTGATGTACCTACAATAAATATATATCTATTATTTTTGTAAAGATATCCTTTGATTATATCGGTCATAGAGATTACAATACAATACGAAAATTAGTCACTTCTATTTTCACGAAACGATACGCTGATAAAAACACCTAACTAATAATATTTACCTACTTTTATAAATATTAAATTTATCATCTATGAAAATGGCCTGACTCCAAGCACCCCTCTATAGCATCCCAAATAGAGGGAGCCCTGATGAAATTATATATTACACATGTATGATTATTTATAATAATTCATACATGTGGCTTTTTTATCAACCCTAAAGTCACTCGTAAAGATCAACGATAACGATAATTTTCAAATGACGATTCTCATCTGTATGTTTTTCTTATTTAGCAATGCCGCCTCCGCCACCGCATCCGGAACATCCCCCAGGCCACCCTGGTCCACCAGGGCCACATGGACCACCAGAACCTCCAGGTCCACCACATGATCCGCATGATCCAGATCAGCCACACCCGATACAAATGTTTTAATGAAGTCGCCTGTGACTTTGTGTCAGATTTTTGAAATTGTGAATAGAATTAAAATATTTCATTTATACACTTTGTTTCTTTTATATAATGATTTAAAATTCACTGCTTTTATGCATAACAAAAGGTTACGGATACCTCAGAAATACTAAAATCAATCAACTAGAGACCTCTATGAAATATAAAGATACATATAAGCATAGTATACTAAATGCGCCGCGCGCTACAAAAACAAGCATCTCAAACGACAAAAAAAAATTACTTAAAAAAATATTAACTTGATATTTCGTAATCTTATATATTTTTTATATAATGTGAATTAATGACGGGGTGCGCGAAAGAAGGTAGATACCCTAATACAACTACGATTAACATTTGTATGATAGATGTGTGTAAGCAATATATCTGTTTGATGCACAGAGCGTAGTTGGATGTCACTAGAGTCTCCAAGATAAATAACCATGATAGATGGATAGACGAACGGGTAGACAGACAGATAAACAGGCAGATGGATAGACAGATGTATAGAAAGGCGGACAAACAGGCGTTCCTAGTTTGACTAACGGAAGCCTAAAAAGATAAAGGAAGACGAAGTCGACACTGAATTTTGTGGCAACTGCTTATCATCCATCCCTTATGTTTCCAAGGTTATTTTATTGAATACACTGTCAAACATAGATATCTGATAAGGGAAAGGATATTGCCTTCGTGGTTTCAGCTGCGTTACAATAAAACCATAACCACTGCCAATTCTCATCAACATTGTTTTGGTGGTTTAGCCAATCTCAAGCAACACCCACCACTTGCATGGTTATGAAAGCATACATTTATATAACAAAGTTAATTCACTCCTGCACGTTGTTTTTCACATGGAGTGAAAACCTAACAAGAGTCAATAAAGCATTGATTATGAGATGACTGAGGTATTAGGTACGTACTAGATTAGCTACATAATATGCTTGGCAGAAATATATATGAAAAGTTATTGTTTTAAAAAACAATAAACATCAGTATTTAAAATTAAAAACCTTGAATTGGTCACGAACACGAAACCAGTAATCTGTTAAAAGTTTTTTCAATTTTTATCGGCCGTTTGTATTGACATTTTCTCAAGGCAGAAAACGCTATTTACTTATTGCGCTTCGTTTACTTACAAGGTATTTAGGTTTGTGTCGTCTGTTCTCTGTTTTGTATTTGGAAAATGGAATTTTCCTGTTGGGATAGAGCAGGGGCGGTATTCCCAATCGATTTCAAAAAAGGATGTTTTGTAATAGCTATTCTATTTTTGTTTACTTTTGCTTCCTTCTATGTGGTATTAAAATGGTCGTTCAATTTGTATACCTTGTCTGTATTTAGAATTCACATTAAAGTCTCATTTTATTGTAAGAAATGTAAATGTTCGATATTGCTACAGGTATAGTATTTTTTTATTGAGAAATTGCTGTTGCCTACGGTTTTTATCCATAGAATTGGTTTGATATTAGGTATTCTTAGGTATTTTATGAGAGTTTATTTCAATATCGCGATCAGAGTGCTGCAGGAAGTTTGTAGAAACAGATAAAATTGTGACTCTTAGATGGATTCACTTTTTTCTTATATTATAATATAAAGAAGAAAAGATATTTCAGATAAATTTGCAGATTTGCAGTCATAATGATCATACCAAACTGATTAAATTCTGATTAAAATATTACAAAGAATATTCATGCGTGACGATGGTAAAAGACCTGACGGAATGACTCTTATTCCATGGAAGATGGGGCGGCCTTTAGTGTGGGACGCTACTTGCGTAGACACTCTTGCGCCGTCTCATCTTCCTGGAACTCAAATCAGGGCTGGTGCGGCGGCGGAATCAGCGGAGAGCCTCAAAAGGCGCAAATATAGTACCCTTGACAGCGGCTACATATTTGAGCCTTTTGGGGTTGAAACTCTGGGACCGTGGGGACCGGGAGCACATAAAATTTTCAAAGATATATCTGGACGTCTGGTCGAAGCAACACGTGACCAAAATGCTGGTTTTTATTTTGGGCAGAGATTAAGCATTGCCATACAACGTGGCAATGCAGCCAGCATTTTGGGAACGTTGCCTACTGGTAGTGGCTTGTTAGATTAAGGGTTTTTTTTTTTTTTTTTTTTAAGTTTGTAGTAGTTATAGTTTTAGTTTTTAAGTTATCTTGTATCATTATTACATTATGTACCTCCAAAAAATTATTAAATACATGCATAGAATTGTAGGTACATATGAATCATCGGGAACTAACAATTTATGAGTATCGATTGCATCAAGTCAAGGGCTTTTATCGTATCGTTTTCATAAAAAGTGCCGACAAAAGATAAGAATTACGAGTATAAATAAACAACGTAGATTATGTTTTCATTATTCTAAAGAATAAGCGCAGTGCATTTTCAGTTTTGCAAAAAATATTTGGAACTGTTAGATATCAGGTATGAAATATTTACTCAACTTTATTTATATTTTTAAAGTTAAAGCCCGAGTACTATCAATAATACTAAATCGACTTCAAAAAGGGAAGGTTCTGTTTCCCGTAATATAGAATTTCGCGAACGATTTTTATGATTAATGTACTATATTCATTAGATTCCTACAGTTCAATGTACTATATTCAGTAGATTTCTACAATGACTATATTCTAGATGAGTGAATTTTAGATTGATAACGTGTGTGTCCAAAAAAATTAACCTGCACTAAAATAGGTAAAAAGTATCGATAGAGGTACTGTTTAGAAGTCAGCGAATTTTAAAACTTAGTATAATAAAAAACAGTTCAAAATGTCATAAATAATTTTTTTATTTATTTTCACAGACATTAAAATTATATTTAGTCAACTTTTATCATCATTTTAAATGTATGAAAACAGAATCTTCTGACTTGAAATTTTTAACCCGGACTACAAATGAAACCCCGCCCGGGCGCTCCCCGGACGCCTTCTAAACTAGGACAAATCCGGGGAAACCCGGACGGATGGCAACCCTACGTCATAAACAACATACTTTTTTGTAGTGCGATTAGCTGCGATTGCGGAGCTACAAAAAGTAGTACGTGGATGTGCTCCCTTATGACTCCCGTGCCACTATGGGAAGTAATTCCAAGCTATGTGGCTGTCCTTTGCGTGTTCTGGCAGCAAAAATTTGTATCCATTTCCCTTCTAGCCTTTGTATACCTACCACCTTCAGCCACATGGTGATATTGTGGTTGAAAAACAAGCAAAACTAGTGATAGCTAAGTGTTCCTTGTTCTAAAATGTTTCAATAGGTACCAAGAGTATTCTGTCCAATACAAAGTAGGTATTAAGGTAATCGCCCACTATGTCAGCACCGCTCCATCGCAGCAACCGCCTCAACTTAATCCAACCACTAGCTACCAGCGCGCCGCCTGCGAAGTGGTAGCTCGCGGACGGCGCGGCGCCCGGTGAAATTGGTGGCGCGGCTATGGAAAGATACTGCTTGCTGGCGTCACGCAGCGAGGGAGCAGACCACTCGCTGGAAGCGTATGGTCAGCAGGACTAGTAGCTTGTACCGCGAGGAGTCAACTTTTTTATCTAGTCATTGTAAAATTTACTTTAACGCATACGACTTAAAGCCCTCACTTGTATGGCAAGGTGAATGTCGAGGCGTAGCCGTGCTATTACAGTGAGCGATGACCCTTAATCAATACAAATACTAACACCCGAACTGGCATTCTAAACGTTACTTTTATTATGACGGTAGTGTGTGTATTTGTGTTTAGGTATCGGGTACATTAATTTGGGTTCTTGAAATGGTCTAATATCACATATCTATGTAAGACGTGACGTGTTCGTGACTATAAGAAAGAAAATAATAATTTCTACTAACTTCTGTGTGTGAAAGAACTTGTGTAAAAATCGATGGTAATTTCATAATTTGTTCCAGTCATGCCGCCGCCACCACAGCCACACCACCCCCCAGGCCACCCCCCTGGCCATCCAGGGCCACCACACGAACCACCACCACCAGAACACCCACCACATGACCCACCACCACCACATTAATATTTCAGTGTGGCTAATCATCACCTAGTTCGGAAAGTCGATGTAGGACATTTGAAGGTTTGACTGTAAAATAAGTACCTACATATTGGTTGGGTTAATAAAATGGCAAAGTAATATGTTATTTCTTTTGAATTGTGAAATTCGATATCCTTTTCTGCCTTGTGCAGACAAAAATCTACAAACCGGAATGTTTGTTGCTTCAAACTTACAATGTCACTGTTTTTCGCGTCGTGAACAAAGAAATTGGATATGCTCCTTAATCTATGAGGTACTTACATCGGTAAGCCATATTAGTTGGGTACTACTGTACTTTCTTAGCACTTCCTATGAGATGCTAATATACAGGGTGTAACGGAAAGGTCATATACATCCGAAAGGGGTGAAAACTACATCAGATATAGGGTCTCTATAAAAAGTTTCAGATTTCAGCAGAGCAAAATAAATTACTCAAAGAATTCATACCAAATTTTTGGTTCCATAAGTTTATTGAATTCAAATCATACCAAAGTGTCACTGCACTACGAGGGTTATTATCCTTGCAAATAATATTATTAAAATCTCTTTCGTGATCTGTCCGCCTAGTAGGTACAAGATGTGCCGTCGCCGCCTCGTGCCGCCGCGGCTTCCCTTTGACGGCGCGAACTAACAGGGATCAAACGAGCCGATAAGCGGTAGTTAGCACCGACATGACGAGCACGTCAAAATCTTTAGCCCCATGCTTTAGCCAAATAATTGTTAACCATTACTTTAGGTAGTATTGAGTAGTTTAGTGTATTAAGTAATAATGCGTTATAATTTAATTACACGTTAATATCGAGCTAGAATTAAAAATTATGTAAAAAATCGGTTTAGATAGGTACCCTAGCTACTTAGCTATTTTTATTTTATTCCTTAATCCTACCTAGTAAACTGTAAAATCTAAAGCCATACTTAATCTTGTAAATTAACTTACATTTTTAAAGATAGGGTTCGATGTGGTGGCCTTGGTATTGTATGCACAAGGCCACTCGCTTGTTCATGGACATCTGAACATTCCGCAGCATTTCTGGGGTAATTGTCCTAAAGGCGGCTTCGATCCGGACTCTCATTTCATGCACTGTATCGCACTGCACTGCGTACACCACATTTTTAATGTAACCCCATAAAAAAAAGTCTAAAGGAGTTAGGTCTGGGGATCGCGGAGGCCAAGCCACGTTCCTACTACCGCGCCCGATCCATTGAGAAGTAGGTGTAGTAGAAGTAGGTGCGTGGAAGGAACCGGTTTGGTGCAGACGATGTAGGGGGAATACGCAATGAAACGGACGCGTTGTGAAACGGACACTATATATATCTAAGAAAAAATTAACAAAAATATTCATGTCATTTGGTTATTAGCAGCACTGTGGACCATAGACAAACCCACAATAATTACAGCTCCCAGCAGCCATATTTTTGTTTATTTTTTCGCAGTTTGTTGAAGCACTTCATTTTTGTAAAAAATATCGTATATTTGCAAACTAGAATAAAAATCAATATAAATTGGGCTACAATTGTAATGTTTGTATTAGTTGTGACATATTATCAAGAATAGACGGAACGGTGAGTTATAATTTTATCAATACGTATTATTTGGAATTTGGTGAGTAATATTTTGATGTTATGTTTGCAATGAATCGGACAGGTACCGTCGCGTTGAAACGGACGTACAGTATGTCACGGGAAGACTGATTATATTTTTAATGTGTATGTAACTATACTTATATGATATAAGGAAACATTTTGTGATTTTTTAGTCCTAATTTGATACCTTCTTATATTGAAGCCAAGCTCTCATGTTTAGACTAAGAAGTGAAGTGTCTCATTATTTTATGTTGTTTTTTTATGAATATATATTTTTTGATCTCAGTTTGTTTTGTACCAAAGTGTTTGATTTGTAAAGCAAATAATTTATGAAACTTTACGTATTTATGTGGCATAAAGTATTGCATTGGTTCCTAGTCCGTTTCAAGGCACCCACTGTCCTATTCAATGCTACATGTGTCATGTAACGGACATTATTGAATTTTGTGAAATATCATTATATTTTATAAAATAAAGTTTATTTTATTAAAATATGGTGTATTACTAATAGTATATTACCTCTAAATTCCCTAAGGACAGTTAACGAGTTTCTAAATTTTTAACTACAGTATGCAATAATACTCCAAAGTTAAACGTCCGTTTCATAGCGTATCTCCCCTATCATCCGATGGAAACTGGCAACCGAAGGCAGCTGCCGATCAGCAGCGATCAGCATCTGGTCTGCCTTCGGTAAATCTTTGACCAAACTTGTATTTGTAACACAACAAAACCACAGATTTATAATACAATCCTCTGTGACACAACTCTCGGGCAGCGCGCACATTGCCATCCTCGGCCCCGACACACAACATCATTTCCTAATATTCGCTATTACTGAACGACATTTTACGTAACGAAATCATAGCGGATGGAGAGAGCGACACAAAGCACAACAAACTCGAGGATAGCCTACGTACGACTGACGACTTCTGTGAATCAAAAATATTCAAAAACGATCCTAAAAATTTCTTCCCTCCTAGGTACTAGGGTAGCTAGGCCAATTTCGTATTATTCAATCATTTTTCTAATCAACTAACTCGGCCACTGCTGGATGGACATCACTCGGTACTTACCACGTCTAGTCACCCCAGCTACCTTCTTCAGGTCGTGCCTACTACCTAATAATAATAATTTAATGAAATCTCTGAATTTAATAGGTACATCGACGCACACTAGGGCGCAGATTGAAGAAGAGCTAGGTCAGGATACTAGTTAAGTAAAACCCATGAGCTGATCAGCTGAGTTGACAAACGATACCGATTAGATCACTTGTTGTTGACTGTGCTGGGGGTACCTACATAAGTCCGTCGTTGTATTAATTTGTAAGTACGGAATAATCACATAAGTTGAGGTTCGATTCAATCTGGGGCACGGTTAAGTGCCCCCGCCCCGCGCTAAGACGAGCCATTTTGCATGGTTTTGCTTTAAACCATGTTTTGTAAGGGGGATAAAGTTTCAATTGCATAGTTTTATTGTTATCTAAAAAAACCCGATTTCGTCACTGACTCACTGATATGGTCTCGTCTTGGAAACATTTTACATGAAAATGTTTTTGGTAGGATTTATTTATTGATCAAAATCAAAAGTTGTACCAGGAGTAAGTTATCTCCACCTTCGTAACTGCAACTGGCCTATTTACCCTATCGTTGTATTGTATGTATGCATCATCGAAATTAGGGTTCATTCAGTAATTTTGTTATTATTGTGCGCAAACTCTAATCGTAAAACTATCGTTGCTCATGAGGTCCTAGTAGGTACTTTTAATAATTATTTCCTTAATTTGATTAGCGGAATATTAGGAGTCTATTTTATTTTATTTATTTTACCTTATAAAAGCCTTATACCACCGGCGCGGCGGCGGCGCCGGCGCCGGCAGCGACGCGACGTCCATTCTCCTTCATACCAAATTATAATAAATAATAGTACAAGTAAGTGTTCATAGATTGGAACCGAAATGGTTTCGTACTGTTGGCACTGTGCGGTTTCAACGGAGCTTCCTACCGCGGACGCACGCTCAGGCTAGTGTGCATTCCCCGCCCGTAGTTTTCCCAAGTGAGTACAGCCATAGAAGTGTCATGGGGTTCTTCAAAAAGGCTGTAAAGAGATTTTTGCAGGGTCGGCAACGCGCGAGTGATACCCCTGTAGTTAAAAAGCTACTACCTACCAACTTATAAAAAAATGGCAAAAGCTACCAACTAGTACCAACATATTCATAATACAACATACCATATCAACATATCATGTGATATCATATTTAAATTAAAAGCGGAACCCACTGAAATTATTGTTACCAGGAGATACATAAGTTGCATAGGAAAGTCATTCAGGGTTCATTTTGATATAAATTTATGTTACGAAATCCTTTTTCGGTTCTGTTCCATACATACATACAGTACAACTTTTGCAAAACTGACCTACAAAACGTCTTTTTTCTGTATTAAATAATTTCTAATTCCAATCTTTACCAAAACAATTAAATTCTGATACTATGGCTATCAAAAATTCAAGATTCAGAAGGAAAGAAAATTAAAATTAAAAATTAAAATTTACTTTGTACTATGTACTTCCCCGATGGCGCCCGTTTTGTACTACAACACGACTGTGACGTCTCACCCCCCCTCAGATCACAACGTATCGCGCACGGGTAGTATGTACACAATTAATAGGCACCTACATTTACACGTTCATCGAAAGTCGCGTAGTCGTGAACTAAGTACTCCGTTATGTTCAACAATCCTAGCTTTCTTAAATCTAATTTAAACTAAAAACGGAACCCTTTAGCATTATTTTTGTACCAGGACACACATAAGTTGCGTAGGAAAGATATTCAGGGTTCATTTGAACATAAATTTGTGTTAGAAAATCCTTTTTCTGTTCTAAGTTCCATAATTTACTTTCGCAGTACCTACCTATTTACCTAGTTATCTAAGCAATTAATTTCTGGTACAGTATGTATTTTTATTTATTTTTATTTATTTATTTAAGGTCTGCCAACAGTTATTACCCTAATACACTTGCAGTATACATACACATAAAAACTTAACCTAAGAGCACAACCAATTATAAGCAAACACCACATGACAATATAACTCGAAATCAAAACAAAAAAGCAAATATAATAATAAAATGATAAACTACTTACATATTACATAACCAGTACAACACAAATAACATATAGATAGGTACATTAATTATATAACATTATAGAGAAGTAATAAAAGTTATTGCGTTTCTATAGAAGCAACTTAGCGTATCGAAGTTTATGTCAACTACCCCACTACATTGGTTGTATAATTTGCATAGTTGAACCACAGGCGAGTTTGCACCCAAAATTGTTCTACGTAAAGGCGGAGATAAAAGTGTTATCGGTTTGCGAGGACATCTGGATGGAACGCGGAATCTAAATCTGTGTAACAATTGAGGACAGTCTATTTTGTGGCGGAATAATTTATATAGAAAAACCAGACTGTGTATATCCCTACGGGTTGATAATGTGTTCATGTGAAAGTGATGGAGACGATCACTGTAGGATGGACACTTTTTTGCAATACCCACGGAGTAAGCCAAATGCCACATAAATCTTTTTTGAATTCGCTCCAACCTTAGGGCATGCGTTGCGTAGTGTGGTCTCCAAACTACGCTACAGTATTCCAGGACACTCCGCACCAAAGAACTATAGAGCAGAATTTTAGTTGAAGGTTCCCGAAACACTTTGCCATTTCTTACTACGAAACCCAGCATTTTTGATGCTTTTTCAGTAATGGCTTCTATATGTGGGACGAAAGTTAGTTTACTATCTATTATGACTCCCAAGTCTCTAATATTGTCCACTTTGTTAATAGCATGGCCGTTAATGTAGTATGATGCAGAAATTAGGTTATGCTTGCGAGTAATAGTAATAAAAGCACATTTTTTGGCATTGAGGTCCATACCATTATCTTTACACCAAGCATTAAGGCTATCTAGATCAGATTGAAGCAAAGCTGTATCGTGGTCAGAGTTAATAATTCTAGAAATTTTCAAGTCATCAGCAAATAAGTATGGTGTGGAATATATCAAAATGTCAGTGAGGTCGTTAATAAAAATGTTAAATATAATCGGGGCAATATGTGATCCTTGGGGAGTACCTGATGTAATGGCATAGGATTCAGAAATGTATCCGTTCATTACTACATAGAATCTGCGATTTTTAAGGTAAGAATTTAGCCATTTTAGTATAGGTCCAGAGAAGCCGTAGGATGCCAATTTTTTTATTAGGGTAGAATGGGGAATTTTGTCGAAAGCTTTAGAAAAATCCGTATATACGACATCTACCTGTTTCTGTGCATCTACAGCTTCGATCAGATCCTCGGTATAGGTTAGGAGATTAGTACATGTAGACCTCCCTGCGACAAAACCGTGTTGGTAGGCAGATATTAATTGTTTGAAGTGAGCTTGTATATGAGGGCAAATTAAGGATTCGAATACCTTTGCGAACGTAGATAAAATGGAAACGGGCCTATAGTTACTGACTAATTCGACGTCACTACCTTTGTGTAAGGGTACAACTTTAGCAGTTCTCCAGTACTGAGGAAAGTAACCTGTGTGAAGCGAGTGATTATAGATTAAGTGTAAAGGTGTTGCTAAATTACTGGCACAAGCTACAATAAAGGCTGGTGGTATTTCATCGGGGCCTGCGCCTTTAGTGCGGTCAAGGTTTCTAAGTTTACTAAGTATAGATTCTTTAGTTATAGTGACGGTAGATATAGTCTCATGAAACCTATTTGTAGGAAGAAATCGATTATGTTCTTCAAAGTCAGTGGTATCTCCCAACGAAGTATCTTTACTGTAAACTGAAGCGAAATATGTTGCAAAAAGATTACAAATTACATTTCCCTGAGATGATACACTAACTCCATCCGTAATCGATGCTGGATAGCTACTCAAACCGCCGCGTTTAGCCTTAACAAATGACCAAAAGAATTTAGGATTTTGTTTGATTTTATCTTCCATTGTACGTATATAATAGTTATAACATTCTGTAGCCAGTTTTGAGCAACGTCTACTGAGCAATTCTAGTGACAGTTTATCTAAAGGGTTCTTGTATTTTTTGAAACGGCGTCTTATTGATTCCTTTTCTCGCAATAAGTTTTTAAGTGTAGGTGTAAACCAAGGGGGGCGTTTTTTATAATTATTTATTTTGGTAAGTGGAACAAAGGAACATATGGCTTTTCTAATAATTTTATAAAAAGTAGTTATCATACTATCTATATCATAGTTCATATCTGTGAATAGTTCATTTCAGTTTATTGCACTTAGGTATTTATTAATAGAATCATAGTCCGCATTAGAAAACTTGTACCTAGAACCTGTATTATAGTTCAGTTTTGAGTCATCTGAGGTGGGAAGATTAATTTCAAGCGCAGGGTGGTAGGGATCGATATTACAGAGACTATTAGGACATTCAACTACGTTACAAGAAGGTAGGTTGATCAAAAAGAGGTCTAAAATTGTATTTTTTATATTTATAATATCATTACATTGTTTCAGATTATTTACGTAAATAAAGTCAATAAGAGTCTGGGCCACTGCTGGTAACTTAATTCTATTTTCCGGTTTGTCAATAATTTTCCAATTAATCATACTTAAATTAAAATCACCCAATATGCAAATAAATGAATCAATATTTTCAATTATACTGTTACAGTTATCTAAAAAGTCGATCACTATTTGATGTTTAATAGGTGGCGCAAGGTACACTCCACATAACGAGATTTTATGTAGTGAGCCCTTTATATAGATATCCAGCGATACCCAGATATCCTCACATTTGCTCTCCCAATCATACATTCGTTTAGAAGGTATTTTTTTATTCACTGCTACTAAAACTCCACCTCCGTCTTTACCACTATTACCTAGGCCAGATGAACACCTATCTCTTCTGTACACTACATAACGTTCATCAAACAACTCACTGGTAAAAATGTTATAATTTAGCCAAGTTTCTGTAAGTACTATAACATCATAATTACTGCAACATAACTTTTTATAAAAATGATGGGTCTTTGTACGCAGACCCCTAACGTTCTGGTAATAAATATTTAAAAAATTAAGCTTACTAGACATAAAAATTATAAATTTTACAAAAAAATAATAATTAAGTAAGTAAAAAAATACAAAAGTTAAAATCACAATGCCTTAAGAGATTCGTGGTCTTTAATATATTTATATTCTGAATTATCGTCCTTTCTCACGAAGATACGGCCACTCCTTATCCAGACGTACTTGTACCCTTTCTCTTTAGCAGCGTGAAGGGCTTTATTGGGGGCAGAAAGATGCTCGGAGACAAAGACAGGTGTTTTTGTTCCCTTGTACCCGATGAGATTGTTGTTGAGTCTATTATCTGGATTCGACTTATTATATTTTATTGTTGCAGCTAAAAAGTGGTCACGAACTCTTGGCGAGCTGAATTGTACCACAATAGAACGAGGCCGGGGGTTGGATTTATTGCTCTTCGCAGTTCGTGTGCAGTGCAATATATCCTTATCAACCAACCCGCAGGAGGTAACCTCAGCAATCCGCAAGACGGTATTGATAAGGTTCTCGCTCTTGTCCTCTGGTACGCACTGTATCTCAATATTATTCGAACGGGAGTGCTGCTCCAGTTGATTGATACGGTTGCTTAGGTTGTCAACTGTAGAACGAAGGCCTCTATTCTCTTCTTGTAATTCCTTAATAATCTTCTTGGTGGTTAACTGCTCTTCTAGGAAGCCTTCATATTGTGCGTTCATGAACCCCATGGAATCCTTGAGTTCCTGCATGTCATTTTTAATATTGACTAACTCTGTATTCAGGAGGGATCTCATTGTACTAGTTAGTTGCACTAATAAGTCAGCATTACTCTGCTTGATGACGTCCTGGACAATATCGCGAACACGTCCTTCACTGAACGGGGTCTGGGTTGCCTCCTCAGGAGAGTGCAACGCAGTTCTTTTATTTGATCTGTTCGTGATATTAGCAGCGAAGCGAGGTGGTGTAACGTCCTTGTTATTATTAGGCATACTTAGATATTCGCGGCTGGTTACGACAATATATCCTTACAATTTCGACGATATTCGTTAACAGATGAGTAATGAAGCCAATTCAAATTGCAACTTAAATATATTAGTGAAACGGCCAAGCCACATATTTTGACTACGGTGTGTAGAGTTTGTGAAGTTAGGGCTTGTAGAGTAAGTGCATGTAGAGTTATAAGCTTGGCTCTACATGAGATCTGATAACTTTTTGACGTTACGAGCCATATGTCTTGGCGGCAACATTTTACATAAAAATGTTTTTGGTGGGATTTCACTTCTTTTTGTAAGTTCCCTATGTTTTTTTTTTAATTGAAATTTCCAAGTTTTATAATTTTTTTGTTGTTTGTGTACTAATACAAGCTTTGTTGCTTGGCGGCAACATTTTACATAAAAATGTTTTTGGTGGGATAGTATTTAGCTATATACTATTTAATCCGTTATTTAAGAGATTTTTATGAGTAAGACCGATGTTTGATTATTTTATTAATACATAATGTTACGCTTATTTTAATTAAATTATCCTTTATTATACGATCAGTCATAGGTTTAAGAAAGTACGACATCGTACTGAATACGAACCGTGCGGAACTGCGCGTGACGCACTTGGCCGTATTTTATTCAATAATATTAATTGAGACAATACACAAGATCAATGCAACAATTACAACAGACAGATTCAAAAGTATATGTAAATATAAATTGGCAGAAGTTCAGTAATTGATGGAGGCAATGATTCGAATGACATACTTTAGCTGTTATCGAATTTTTTGAAGCGAAATCGTTTACCCACCTAAATAAACATATACGGCCTTACTAATAAACGCTATTTAACTAAATCAACTGAATAAATGGTCAAATAAATAAAGTCACCTTGCTGTCATTGTCAAAAATTTGACGTTATTTAGGTGACCACTTAACCAGCTTATTAGTTAAATAACGTTTTATGAAGTACTGTAGTACTGTTTTGGCAACAGCATTATCTGTTGAAAAATTATTGAGAAAGGTAGAGAATGCTTGGCGCTATATCTCCATACGTATAACTTTCTTAATACTGTATGTAAATAAAACATGTACGTGTAGATGTAGAGAAAGCATATCCATCCGGCTTACGGAGGAGAGTGAGTTTTGGCACAGGTAAAATGTATATGGAGAAGAAATGTATTTAAAATATGATAATATATAGATGCGAAGCGCTCGTGGTGTAGCGTGATTAGCCGTTCTTAATCGATCGGCAAAGTAAAGCTACCACCGTCGTGGTCGGTACCTGGATGGGTGACCGCCTAGTGGTAGGTATATCAAATCGAGCGTTTCCGTGCTTCGGAAGGCACGTAAAGCCGTTGGTCCCGGTTATCACTTAATTGTGATAGTCGTTAAGCTAGTTGGATGCTTCCTAGGCGGCTTGAAAAATTCCAACAGTAGGTTGACCACTAGCCTACCTCCACCGATGCGCAGTGGGTACGCGTGGTGGAGTATTGTCCATTCCCTTTCACCCTCATTCGTGAAAGGAGGCCTGTGCTCAGCAGTGGGACATTATAGCCTGATGAAGAATATATCGATGACGAGTGCACATAGCTGTTTTTTTTATATTACGGTCAACGGATTCAGACCACTATTAATTATAATGATGTATGAAGGTACATAGCTTAATATATGAATTGCATTTCATGTACACGGACGCAAAATCCCTTCGCATGACAATATACTGTGTTTGTGGATATTTCTTCAAACGTACGCGAAACTATTTCACGGATCATTGCTTTCGGCCATTTGAAGTTATATTTCCTTTTTGTGGGATCACATTCTTTTCTTATTTTTGTAGTGATGCTGTAAAGGTCAAAATAAAACAATTTTATATAGATACATGAATATTTAGTTTCTTACATGAATATTTGAAAAACAATTTTTATTCTAAAATGTTTGGCTCCTGAAACACAGTTTTACTAATTCGGGAGCCATTGGATTCAAGCTGTAATGTTGTGTGCCAATAAATGAATTATTATTATAAATTGTTAGTTTACCGGCAAGGACCCACTGTTACAGACTCAGATTTGGTACAGGAGATATTCAGTTAATTATTCAGAAATGAAATCTATACCGTATAGTACTAAACCTTTGCCTAAGCGTATTTCGTAGTACCTTACTGCCATAATAATGTTTAAGGCAATAACGGACATAAAAATGCCCCAATAAATAAACAAAGTTCCGGTGCAAACGATGGACTTTTAAGTACGTTTAAGTCATCAAGTAAGTTGCTTTATTGTTAAAAGCGTCGCTTGCCGGAAAAATTAAAAAAATAGGTACAAAATAGCAGTTTCAAACGGGTTGTACTTATTAACCGGAAACTGTGGGGAACATTGGCACAGCCTATCTTTACTTTTCATTAGTGAACCGTTTGTACGCTTTGATGTTTTTTAAACCTTTTACAGTATCGATATAATTGTTTATTAAACAGTACTATGTAATATGATTAGAGAGTTTGTAAGTTGAGTTTATAAAAAGCGAGTTAGATAGTAGATATGAGATTTGGCTAATTAGTTTATAGTTAAATTATATGCCGAGAATAAATAATCATAAAAAGAAAGATTAATTTGATTGTGCTACTATATTTAGCTAGGTATTTTGAAAAACACACTAATAATTCCTGCAATAGACACACATACTGCGAGCATTTCAACTGTCTACGTATTCACCTACGACGGGCCAGTTGGCGCCTTACGCGCCGCAGGTCGTGGGTTCGATTCCCACACAGGACATGCATTTGTGTGCATGAACATGTCTGTATGTCCTGAGTCTGGGTGTAATTATGTATACATATTAAGTATGTGTTTACAAACAAAAAGTAGTATATGTATTATATCAGTTATCTGGTTTCCATAGTACAAGCTCTGCTTAGTTTGGGATCAGATGACCGTGTGTGAGGAATGTCCCAGGATATTTATTTATTTATTTATTTATTCATCATCCTACTGTCTACGGACAGTGGAGGCTTAGTAATAGAGTATTTATATACTCTGAGGTAATAGGGTCCCGTTGGCACCCTCTGACGGTACGGAACGGAACTTACATAAAATAAAATGAGTGGCAACGAGATTTCTAAATTAGTATCTTCATCGCAGTGTCTCGTCAAATCTTGTGCTTGATTGGGCTTCTCGTCAGTGGAGTTCTTAATTTAAATTCACTCGACTAATTGGTCAGCCGAGTCGACCCTCATTGGCTTTTTGATGGATTTCCTTAAAACGAAAAGGTTGTATAATTTTCTAATTACCAAATCGCTGATTGGCATTGACGAAAATTGTTCCAGCTTTATACATTCAAAAGATATATTTTATAATACTCAAATAACTTAAATAATATGTAAAAATAACTACATCAGATATTTTTGGTATATTTGGCCGAATAATAAAAAAACCCCGTATGTTTATTCTTCTAAAGAGTTCAATCCACATATCGCATTGTGTTTGAATAAACATTTCAATTGAGAGGTTTTCATTCCCAGTGGTTATTCGACCGAACCCGCACATTCAGCTCTTTTTCACGCACCGATGATCCTCGATGAAAGAACTGCGGTTGGAATATTAGAGCTCACCCCTATATTGTATACTCTGATTCGTTGGTCAAATCAATCATTTTAATAACAATTAATAAATATTTCGACTTAATTCACGTGCAAGAACCAAATAAAATGTTTTTTTTATTTTACATAACTCGCTACAGCAGCAGGGAAATTAGTTCATTCCAAGTCAATGATTTAATTATCATTCTAACGAAACAAAAGAAAAAAATAGCATGCAGTATCTTTATTTATTTATGCCACACCAGCTTACTAATTGCTCCAGTATTAACTGGGGTATTACTAAGTCTAAGCATCCTTTAAGCATGTACATCGCTACAATATTGTCTAAAAGCCCACACTAAAAAAATAAAACATTTGCACGTAGTTTAAAATGTAGAATCGATTCATAGAATAACTATGTTTTGTAAAACAGGATGCACTATACCAGCACAAGCCGCATTGCGCGTTGTGATTCTACGAAGTGCTACGAAGTGTTACAAGGTGCTACGAGGTCGCGTCCTACTCGTCACACAATTTTATTCGTTTCACCGACTTTTTATTGTGAAAACCTCGGAATTCCTACTATTTTACTAATATAATAAATGCGATAATGTGTTTGTTACCTCTTGACGCCTCAACGGCACAATAGCACATGGGTGGATAATAAGTTGGAGTAACAGGTATAGGATAATTTTTATTCCGGAAAATCAATTTAGTGCTATTGGGTATAAGGGTGAAAACTTGGGGTCAAAACTACTGTCCTAATACATTTTTATTCACAAAAAAATAGAAAACTTAAAGAAAATTAAAAACAGTTAAAGGTCTATCGAGAATAAATAGGGCTGTATTATTTATCTTGCACGCCGGTAGTATTGTTATCAAAGGTGAAAGCTTAATCTACCCGTCATTCAAACGACACTAGAATGCGTACAGTCGACTTTATCTTGACAAGTACGCGTGAAACTCGAGACACCTGTCTGAAGTTTGGACACTACCGACTTTGATAGGTCGTATATAATTTCAAAGTATTTAATAATTTATTTATTTACTCACAGTCCAAAAATAAGTTTTGAAGTAGGTATCTAGTTAAATATTTATTTATTGGAAACTAACAAATATTAATAAAAATATATCAAATAAAAAAAATCTAGGAATATTCCTCTGACACGTCTATCTGATCCCAAACTAAGCCGAGCTATGGAAATCAGATAACCGATATACTTCTATTATATGTAGTATGTACTGTTGAGGGATGTTGTTTTGCATACCGGCCATATTTACGTAGGTTGATATATTCCACGACAAAAACACGAATCCGTAAAGATATATAGATATATATATCTTTTTTTAGCAAATATTAAAAACAAAATGTACTAGCTGATTCAGTCAATTTTAATAATTAACAATATAAATTGTAGAACCAGTATCTATGGACAACATATATTAATAACTATTTTTTTATATAAACATACATTCGTTCGATCATCACATTGTCAAGTTGAATAAGAATATGTAACTTAGATAACTTCCGTATCATTTGTACAACTAATTTGTAAATCGAATCCAAAAAAAGAGCACTGCAGCAGATAAAGTGGTTTCATCAAATGGAGCCCGAAGAGCGCTATCCTAACAGAACTATACAGTGGTACCCAATTAATATGGCTTACCGATGTACCTGCGCAGAAGATACATTTTCAAAGCGCGGGAAACGCTATTGGCCGACAGCTGCCGTCATGTTAGCGCGGGCCGTGCGGAGGGGCGTCACTTGCGAGTGAGACGGAACTAACAGCTGCAGTGTATTATGAACCTAATAGTAGTGATCTAAGGTTGATTGTAAGTTTTAAGCATTCTTTCGTTAATCTTCGGGGCCATACTTTCTTTTCTGTGCGAACGAAGATTCACGACGCGCCATATAAGTTGGGTAATACTGTACTATAACATCAGTTACAATACGTCAAGTAAAGGTAAGCAATGCGGTTACCAAACCATATAAAGGTAAATAAATGCTACTATAAAAATACGATTATATGTATTTGTAGCAATAGAGTTGTTTTCGTAGCTTAGTGTCAAGGCAGGTTTTCAGTACAATCTCAAGAGACTCTACATCTAAGTTAGAGCTGGCTCTACCGCTGTATATGTCCCTCTTGAGGCACATTGAGAACGAATTTTGGGACAACATATCCGCCTCTTAACATTAAACAATTGCTTGAGCGAGCAAGTGAAAAATTGTACAAAAATTTCATGAAATGTCATCTTGTGCAAAGTAATAGAATGACTACGGAATAACTTTAAATTATTCCGAAGGTATAGCACAATGTCACCTACTACCAAAATATTTTATGAAAAGAGAACCCCTTGCCGGGTATCACGTACCTTTCTAGCTTGCAAATGCACGAAATAAAACACACAACAAAGAATACGAAACTGGACTGCAATCGTAAAGTAGCCCGCCGCCGACCTGTATGCAAATATACGGAATTCTAAATGAAATTGATCCATTTTGAAACAGAAATATTGAGGAATATGATTTCATTAGTCAGGTACACGGCACGGCTTTAACGCTGCGTCGGCTAGAGCTGTCAATTTGGTTTATTAATTAGTAAGGCTTGCGCTAAAATAATCGCAATTAAATATTCAAATTTGCGAGTGCAGAGCCATGTCGGCGCAGCAGCAGCGAGCTTCGTGCTGTCAGGAGTTGCATTCGGCTTGTCGCTAAAATGAACATGTCTGGGTCGTGGTATTCCAGGAATAGCGTCGAACGGGACAGGTCAAACGGAAATAAAGCAAGCTGCACTCAGCGAAGTTTGGACATGTCTGACAGCTTTAGTGGCGGCTTGTGAATAAAATACATGCTATTTCTATCTGCTTTTTTCATTTAGCTATTCAACGAGTATTTGTAATACCTGCATATTATATTGTTATATAATTATTCTATATACAGTTTGCTGTAAGAGTTAAATTAAACTTTGATACAAGGTGCGTATAACAACAAATGTGCACAAAGATAATGTCACCTTAAAGTAGCCGGGTTTATTAGCAGGTATATAAGGCAAATGGCGCCCACCGTGGGGCCGACGACGCTTACCTAAATTACAATTCCCTCGGCTTGCATTATCCTTGTGACACCAGAATGTGTTCTCAAGTTGCATAAACTTTAACTTTTACGTAACAATAATGTGGAAAAATTATTACAGTATACCTGACTCGTTTAATTATGTTTTTGTGTTTTTACCTTTGTTATTTATTGTCGGTTTGGTATTCAATAACCATTTAAAAATTAGCTGATCGCCAATGTTGGCCAGGATCTAAAATGAAAAATGAGAACTTTTATGAAAAATAATAACACTTTCGTTCGTCTCCGCCGCGTGCTATGTCATGTGATAACAATTGCACAAGCAATATAAATTTCTTGGCAGTAGCGGCGGCGGCGGGGTTATAAGAATATATATTATGAAAGCGAGCGGTTTTATTGTGTGGCAGTAAAACGAAAGAATTTGCATCGGGAATCGAACCAGACACTTGCAAATCGACGATCGTAAAACGATCCCGCATCGGTCACCGGTTTCATGAATAAAACGTTATTAGGTACGGTACGGTACCTTACAAAAATATGAGACCATGCGTGTGGTCCGTTAAAATATTAGGGTTTGCATGCTCAGTTGCTTTGGTCTTTAAATGCCAATTCTTTGTATTTTTGTCGGGTAGACACTAGAGAATTCCGAGTGAGCGAATATTTTAGCATACTATACCTACCTACATACGATGGAGTACAAGTAATACTTACAGAGCTCAAGGTATATGTGTATGTGAGCGCTGCAGGAGTCACGTTCGGGCAATATTTGTTGCATAAAATTCAGGCACAGAGTCAGCGATGTGGTTAATACAATAATATACTCAGTCATCATTGTGTAGGTACTGTTGCAGGGTTTTTACATCACAAGAACAAACAGAACAATACACAAGATATTTTTTTTTGTTAACTATTCAGACATGTTTTTGGTGTTGTTCTACTAATATTTCTGCTGTTTGCGTAATAGTAAAGTTGTTTCTGTATTCGGCTTGTAGTACTTAGAGGTAACTTGGAGGTAACTTTATGTTTTATTTACGTAGGTCAGTAGCTTATTCAACTAAGAGAATTTTACATGAGAATACTTTTCGTTAAGCGCTTTCTAGTGTCCAAAAGTGATCGAGATATTTCATAAAAACATGTTTTTGCGAAATCCTCTATTAGGGCATAAAGAAAAAAGCTCAAAAAGAAACAATAATATCAAATATTATTTTTTACATTTTATGTAAAGTCTAAACTATATAAAATTAAACAAGAAAATAGATAGTAGATATCTTCCTTTCCTTACTTATCCAATAACTAGTATGTGGTAGAAATTGTATCCACAACCAGTGGCGTAGTAGCACTATTAGCAGTCCGTAGTAGTATTCTTATTATTATCCTATTATTATTCTTCAAAGGTTAATTAGAAAACAAGTACAGCGCCGCGCCGACTCAGTACCTGTGCGACGACACGGCGGCAACGCATGATTCAGAAAGTTATTATGAACTCAACACATTGCTTGACTAATTCAGAACACACGTGTAACAATATTTGAGCGGGATTGTTGGAGCCAAGTTTTAATAATGCTTTGTTTCCATTTGGCAAAAACGTGTGGACTTTTAAACCTGCAGGTTTCACGCCGCGCCTTTTACACATTGGTGACAATATATACGTGTAATAAAAATGAAGCAGTACATTAAAATAAAGTAGAGTTATTTCCCAAGCTCGTGAGCTCGAAGCTTCAAGGAGTTTGAACTTTTGGTGAAGGAAAATAACGCGTGGAAACATTGATCTATTATTACTACGTATAGAGAAGACCCCACAAATTATTTGTTCTCGGTAAAAGTATCGATAAAAAACGAGAAATTGGCGTTCATGACTAACGCTTGTATTTCAGTCGTTCAAACTATGTACGCGCACTTCGTTCGGCATTTTTCTCGTACCCGTGCTCACGGCCCGTACAGTCGCTCTATTAATATTCTAAACTCAATGTCTACCCGCTCTTACCGTGTGTTCTGGTTACTGCAATTGAGAGCCAGATCCCTACTAGGCTTTCCATCTACGCTACGCGAATTTGTGCTCGGATCGTGCTCGGTTCGCGTACCGTATACGCACCTTTAAGTTACTAAGGCCTGTATTGTAGAACGAGATCAACACTCAGATCAAGTCTCAAGAATAGATCCTGTTAATTGAAAATAAACCTAATATCATTGGTGTAGGTTCCACATTATTTTTTTTTAATATCGATTCAAAACTTGACTTCAGCATTCTAGAATACGGACCTTAGAAACTACTTTGAAAAACAAACAAAAAGAAATTAAGAAGTTCTGTTATTGATCTTCTGTCCTTCCGTATCCACTCTAGAGTAGGCATTACAGCAATTAAGTAGGTAAGGTACTTTAGTGAGTTCGACACATAGTTACCGCACAAACACCGCGTGTCTAATTAAAAAGTTTTTCCTTCGGTAACAAGAACATATGTGTTCGCAACGACGTTAGTAACGTTAGATTGATGTTTGATTGGGCACACCCACTAGTTTTTTTTAGCAAGCTACTTACCTTCAACTTACTACCTACTTTACTTAACTTACTTACATAGGTATGTATTTTAAACATTGTTTTTTAGGGTTCCGTAGTCTACGAGGAACCCTTATAGTTTCGCCATGTCCGTCCATCTGTCTATCTGTCTGTCCACGTCTTTGTTCGGCGACTCTTATTACTGAAAAGTTGTTATGTGGCTTAGTAGGCTATCTATACATATTATACACCAAATGGGTATACATGTTACAGACCCCAAGCAATTTAGAAGGCAAGTAATAAATTTAAAGGTAGTGTAAGATATTTTAGAATATGTTGTGAACCAAAAGAAACTAAGAAATGAAAAACAGTAGATATTTTTAATATACTTCTTTTCTTTACAATAAAATGGCGAAAATAGGGTAAGCTTGCGTTAATCTGGGCCTCAAATCTACCTCGACTATTTCTCGAGATTTATTACATTAAAGCGGCAGATACGATTTAGGTCTATTAATCCTTAATCGTACGTTTTCAGAGATATTTTTTTGTTTGAGATGTTTATAAATACTATGTTTTAATACTGATTACACACGCAAACCTTATAACTTGTACAAACTCTTTTTATTTCCCTGTTTCTAAGATATAAGCACAAGCTCTTAACCAAGGGTACGAATAATGTAAGTTTACTCCATCAACCCACCAAGAGCTTAAAATCTAAATAAATACTGTTCCAACGGGATTAGTAGTAAACAAAAAAGATAATTCTTTTTATTAAGTTGGGAGACGCCGTAAATTATTATCACTCCACCATTTTTACCGCAAAACGTAATAATGGCCCTGTCTGTTTTTTGTGTGTTCGCAGAAACGTGTTTCTTTTTTAAGAAGTTAGATGTTACACTTGATTAATAGAATTTCACCTTAGCGTCCTTACATATAAAACGCTTTTTTGACTGACCGATTAACGCCTGAAATTAATATTCGATATATCCTTTATTTATCAAGGATATTGGTCGAATATTAATTTCTGGCGTAGAGGTTACGTAAATAACGTATTTTTTTTTGATAATGACATTAAGGTGACCAATGAATATGTGTCACCTTTTTAGGCCATAATTTAGCCAACGAAATTGATGGTTGTCAGGTCCGTTTAGTTACGCTGGTACGATAGGATATCCTAATCACCTCGTGGTATCCAAACGGCTTAGTAGTATGCGATTTAGTTAACCGTCGGCTTAGTTTAATTATATTATTAAAGCTACTACCCGACTTGCCTAATCGTATCGTATGGGTGATAGTTACTAAACTGAATAATGTGATAGACGGGCTAATCTTCAATTTGTACTAAGCTTAAAAATTTATCGTATGGGTTATAATATCATATAGCACATATGTTAACTCAATTACCTTAGTGAGTAATAAAGTACCTAGTATAAGGTATATTTTTGAAAGTACATTGTTTTCAAATATTTCTTTAAGTGAATAATGATTTTGACAAATCATCCATTGTAGCGCTCGTGGTGTAGCATGATTAGCTGTTCTTCATCGATCGGCAAAGTTAAGCTACCACCGTCGTGGTCGGTACCTTGATGGGTGACCGCCTAGTGGTATTTCAAATCGAGCGTTTCCGTACTTCGGAAGGCACGTAAAGCCGTTGGTCCCAGTTATCACTTAATTGTCGTTAAGCTAGTTGGATGCCTCCTAGGCGGCTTGACAAATTCCAACAGTAGGTTACCACTAGCCTACCTCCACCAATCAGCATTGGGCAAGCGTGGTGGAGTATCTGCCCATTCCCTTTTACCCTCATTTGTGAAAGGAGGCCTGTGCTCAGCAGTAGGACATTATAGGCTGACGATGATGATGATGATGATCCATTGTAGAATTCAGACCCTAGAGCACACGAGATTTAAAACTCTCCAAGTTAAAAGCCATATTATTTAAAAAGGTATCTTTAGGCTCACTATCCGTGTCTGTTTATGGAAAATGGATGGCATTTTCTGTTAATTATTATATCATAAAGTCTATCAATATATCTGTAATATATTTATTATTGTATTTGGAAAAAAAAGCTGTAATATTAAAAGATCATCCACACAAAAAAAACCTTGCTGAGTTTCTTGCCGGAGTCTTCTCAGTTTAAGTGTATTCCGAACCGGTGGTAAATTACACTTACTAGGGCCTAAACTGAATAAATGACTTTTTGATTTTGATTACCGGAGACCAGCGGGTGGGAAGCTTTCTCCGCCAAGGCGTCAGCTTGGCTATCCAAAGAGGAAACGCTGCCAGCCTTCCGGGAACCTTGCCGTTAATCGGAAGCAGCGGCAGACTTGAGGAAATTTTCTATACATATATTGTAATTTGTACATATTTTATTGTAAATAAGGTAATGCCCAATGTATCTATGAAAATGTCATATCATAATGTCGATACATTTACAGAAAATGAGGAAGTTTTAGAAATAATCTCGTGACTATTTCTAAGCCTAACAAAAACTTTTTGTTTTGGTAAATCAGTTTGGTGTACAGGCCCGGGCTCCGCTTTTCTGATCCCGGGGGACTTCCTCAAATTTTCGACATACTTTTAGGTCGGAAGTTGTAACAACTTCCGACCTAAAAGTACAACAAAGTTTGGGGATACTAGGTTCAATACGTCTTATGCTCTTAATTGATGAGACACTATAAGAAATATATAATTTACCTACCATTTATAAAAAAGATAACTACAGAATAGCTAATAATAACTAGTATACGAAGAGCATTATATTTTTAATTCCTTCTTACCTTGGTAAATAAATTGTGTGAATGGAAATCTGTTTTAAGCAAAGTAACCTTATCAGTTAATTTACATATGAGTATGTAGTTAAATTTTGAAAGCAGTGTATCTTATTTATGCTGTGATATGTTAGAGTTTTAATAATCCTGCATCACAGAACGAGAATCAACATAAATAGATTGTGATAATCGATACTAAGCCTTATGTTCATAATGCCAAGTTCAGAATTCAATTGTTTTAATCAATTCTATTTTTTTTTAATAATATGTAAGTTATAGGATGCATGTCCCATCCGCCAGTGCTTTGATTTGCGTTCAATACGGACCAAATACGGACCTAAAAGTAACAGGCGTGTTATGTCGTGAACAGAAAGTTGAAATAAATATAAAGGCATGGTAATACTATATTATTATGCAAGTGTGAAAAGTTGGTTATCACACACGGCGCGCGAGTCACAGCCGAGTGCGATAAGGGAGCCGTGAGTGTAATGATCAATCCACACGCGTATCATACGACGTTTTTCAACACACTTGAGAGGAAAAAAACTGTTTTTGGAGTTGATTTTTTGATAACGTTTACGTTAACGTTTTCGTTGTGTGGTTGATTACCACACAACGAAAACGTTAACAAATATTTATGGAAACTGTCAAACTTTTTTATCCTATTAAATTAAGAATGCTTCGTCTCACATATCATTTACAGTGAGATACAAACTTAACATAATCGGGATAATATCATAAAACACTAGTGCGGTAATATAAAGTAAAAAGCACCAGTTCGTACTAAGCTGTTTCATAAGACAGCTCTTATTACAAATATTTATTAAAAACCTACAGGAAGGAATAACCGTAGTACAGTATTACCCTACTTATATGGCGCGTCGTGAATCTTCGTTCGCACAGAAAAGAAAGTATGGCCCCGAAGATTAACGAATGAATGCTTAAAACTTACAATCAACCTTATAACACCACTATAAGGTTCATAATACACTGCAGCTGTTAGTTCCGTCTCACTCGCAAGTCACGTGTGGAGGGCGTGAATTGACCATTACACTTCGTGCCAATTTTATCGGGCCACTAGTTTTCATCAAATATTATATTTAATTAGAAATACAGGTTGTTAAAATGTACGATTTATTAAATAAACAGATAGGTATTTATTTAGTAAACAATAGAAAAACTTAATCTAAAGGCCGCACTCCTGCTATCCCAATATCACTGAGCGTCGCTACTATTACCATCACTATCACGACGGAACTATCCAATGAGGACGATGTATCTTCGTTGGTGCCTTTTTAAAAGACTCATTTTAAACCCAAAGAATTTAAAACGTCCAAAAGAATAGTCGTCTCTATGGGAACATGAAATAAACAAGCCAGAATTGACAGTATTTGACAGTCTGTGTATTTTTTTTTTGTTAATTTGTTCGGTATTTTGAGAATAGAGGTATCGTAAGAAAACTCCTCATTAGAACAAAAATAATCAGTAGGTACAATACTCGATATAATTTTTTAATAATCCTTAACCAAAATGTAGAAAAATAATTTTCATGTTGTGGCAGGCAACCTTCCATAAAACATGACCGGAAAAGATATAAAAAATAAAAACTGGTGCCACCAAAACGTATATTTTTAAAATAAGTTTAGGTAATTAAAAGTGACGAAATCACAATACTTACACATGGAAGTAGGGTTTCGTTCCCGGTTCCCGGGAATCGGGAATTCCCGGGAAATACGTCATTCCCGAAGTCGGGAACTTTTTTGCGGTTTCCCGGGAACTCCCGGGAATTTCTTTATTAGATTTAATGCTTTAAAACACCTGCAAACCTTGATCAAAATTAACGAAAAACCATTGATACACGAAAATGTAGCATAAAATCATAGTACAAATGTCTACATCCACAGAAATCGAACGTACATTTTCTGTATCGATAAGTTCCGCGACCAACATTTTTCAGGTTTTTTCTGAACTACAGATAAAAGCTGAAAGGGACAATGAACAGATTTTTGATTAAAATAAAAATGACATAAAAATGTATTAAAAAAATATAGTTACATATAAATTATAGTATTTTCGGAGATAAAGCCAAACAGCGTTTTTTTTTTTTGAAAAATTACAATTTCTCCGAAGATGCATATATTTGTTATTTTTATTTGCAAAACACGTAATTTTGTTTGGAACTCGGCCTTCAACTGAGAAGAATCGGCAAGAAACTCAAAAAGGTTACATTTTTTACAATCTATGTTTGGCAAATAAATAAATATAAAAAAAGATATACCTAAGCATAGATACAGACGAAAAAGAACAAGAAAATAAATAAAAAATAATACCTTAAAAATAAAACAATAATACAAAAACATGCTGCTTTTTTTTAGCTTATTGGGTATACAAAGGAGTGTGAGATTTAAAATACCCACAAAATAAAATATCACATCATATCGTAAAATCACATAAAAAAAACATTTTTGTTGCCACTAAGTGTATTTTTGCCCCATAAGTATGGCGGCTGACCAGAGTTGGATTCAGACCCTCAGAAAATTATTGTCTATGAAAAATAAAACTATACTATTTGTCGAAAATTATACTACGTTTTGCTTTTCGACCATTTTGTTATTAATTGAAATAAAAATGCATTTATAACAGTGATATGTAACCATGGATACGCCCACCGGAACATTTTGCAAAAAACTTCTTCATACAAGTAAACAGTAGCCTGATTCTCGTAACAAAACGTCAACGACTTCTAAACGATTTTACAATTGAATTCCAATCGAAACTGCTTTTCGTATTCTCGTAACACTAATTTAGTAATCACGTAATCATGTGTACAGTTTTAATAATTTCCTGGCCTGAAGACGCCATGTTTTATGTAGGTATGATAGTTGCCATGACATGAAATTTAATTTCCCATCATGTGAAGTTTGTACCTATGTACAAAATATGTTTCATTATATTGTTTGAAAAATTAAGTAACTAGGATTTCCAAAATAAGAATCTTTTCTATTTATTTTAATTGTCGCCATTTTGATCTATATTATTAAAAATATTTAAATTACAGTAGTCAATCGACCTGAAGGTAAAATTATGGTATTTTCGCGTAGTATCCTGGCATTACGATACTGTATACCTACTACGCATCATAAAATAATGGTACAAATAGTATAATTTATACTAGGAAATCCAACCCTGCGACTGACTGACATGCCACGCGGCGCGCGCTAACATGGCGGCAGCTGCCAACCAATAGCGGTACAGGAAAAAGAAGTGCGGTGCGTGGAGCGTGCCGATTGGTCAATAGCATTTCCCGTGCTTTAAAAATGTATTTTCTGCGCAGGTACATCGGTAAGCCATATTAGTTGGGTACTACTGTAATAATAGGTCAATTTAAGGAAACCATAATATACCTTTTCAACACACTCGTTCGTAAAGTGGCTCTTATTGCACCGATTTTAGTATTATGATACTAAAAACACTTTAATAAAACGAAATCGGTATATAAGGGTAGAGGCCGCGTGATGGTAAGCGGTTACCATAGCCATATGAATACTTGCAACACACCCCTTACCCCTCCCTTATGTGCTCTGGCAACCTTACTCACGAGCAAGAACGCAACATAAAGTTACCTACTTGGCTGCGGTATTTCTGTGTGGAGGTACGCACGGCTACAGATCAAAATAAGACAGAAATAAATAAGATAATACAGAAAAAATAAGAGAGGTAGACAAATAGCGTTAATTCGCTCAAAAAGCAGCTCGACTGGGGAAGTACACACGGCAACACATCAAGCTATACATTTCCAGTATAAGCTGATCTCGCATTTTATAGGATTTCCCTGCAATAAGAGGTCAGCTTATATTGGAAATGTATAGCTTGATGTGTTGCCGTGTGTACTTCCCCAGTCGAGCTGCTTTTTGAGCGAATTAACGCTATTTGTCTACCTCTCTTATTTTTTTCATATTATTAATAAAGTCCCAAAGTCGTAAGGAAACCTTACATTGTTTTAGGTACGTACACAAAACGCTATTCATTCACGCCATGAAGCAAATGATTCACGTATTGTTCTTGGCTTTGTTGTGAGTTTCCATACCAATTTTCTCTTAAATGTATGTATAATGGAATTGAATAGATAGTTGAATATTCGATAAGTATTTAATTTATGCTATGGTTTCTACCCTTCCCGGGCAAGCCGGATAAGAGCCGTCGTAATTTATAACCAGGCAGGTGACCGTGATTTAACGCTATCCGGGTATATGGGGATTAAAAGTTATTACACACTTATTTCACCAAAACATATTGCGTATAATTCAGACCTTTCTTCCCTTCTAGGGTTTATGTGGTTACCACCTTCGGCCACATAATCGCTTATTTACTATAATGAAATTGTGGTCAAATATATACATTTTTTAATGTCATATATAATTGTAACAAGCGTTAGTTTATAATCAATCTAGCGAAATTGTAGCGAAAACATACGAATAAAGTTTTAATGTATGCATTATTATTTCGCTTTCAGTACTTACTTTTCATAGGTATTTTTATTGGTGTCATTCATGGCTGACTTTAGAAGGTTAGCGGCTATGGCATTGCATAGTGTAGGTACTGCTGTATAATGTAATGTGCATTCTTATGAAAATAAATCATTACTATTATAAATTATTATTATTATTACTAACGAAGATAAGACACACAAAAAAAAATTGTAGGGATCCAAAATAAGGCAGTGAAAATAAGATTCACATTTACAGTTGATGTTGAAAAGAAATAAATACATAACAGTCGAGTTTTCCGAAGCTACTTCATCGAAGGAAGCTACAGAACTGTTGAACAAAAGTTACCACTATCTACATAGCGTTGAGAGTAGCGTCATACTTATCCTTTACGTACCTACTAGTTCCATCCAAACAACATTTAAATACAGTATTACACTAGTACCCAATTAATATGGCTTACCGATGTACCTGCGCAGAAGATACATTTTCAAAGCGCCGCCTACACTATTGGCCGACAGCTGCCATCATTTTAGCGCGCGCCGTGCGGAGGGGCGTGACTTGCGAATGAGACGGAACTAACAGCTGCAGTGTATTATGAACCTCATAGTAGTGATCTAAGGTTGATTGTAAGTTTTAAGCATTCTTTCGTTAATCTTCGGGGCCATACTTGCTTTTCTGTGCGAACAAAGATTCACGACGCGCCATATAAGTTGGGTAATACTGTACCCAACTGATAAGGCGAGTCGTGAATCTTAACGCTAACATGGCGGCAGCTGCCGACCAATAGCGCTTTGAAAATGTAAAAAAAGTATCTTCTGCGCAGGTACATCTGTAAGCCATATCAGTTGGGTACTACTGTAATATTTTTTGTTTCTGTATCACCTCAAATATTTTAACAAAATTCGCTAATAGACGTAAGCTTAGTTGCGGACAGAACCTATCGGAAAAATTCTTACTGTTTGCCACGTTTGCGCTATATCGAGTTTTTCTTATAACGTTGTTGTCAAATTAAAGAACAATTTATATTGTGGGCGCGGAAGTACGAATTGTTGTTTATATAATGTGTAATAATGTTGGGTTTCAGGGCAGCCATTTCCTGGAATCTAAAGAGTTTCTGAAAAATAATTTAAGATGCTTCATAAGACAGAGGAATATATACCTAAAGTCGATCAGATTTGAGCTAAATCCACTTGTCCACGTGCGGTAAACATAGGTTTCATTCATCAAAGAATGTTGAAATTGGCCAGCGTACCTCACCTATTATAGAGGGTAATTTAATTCTGGTGGAACGTTGTAAAACATGGACAGCCTGTGCCGTAACTCATAACCAGGTGGTCGGATTTACGTCCAGACAATATGTTATAAAAATCCAGCCCATTTCATTTTTATGGACCTACATGATATGGGATTTTATTTCGTGGTTGGCTTATTTTTCTTAATGTTTGAAAAAGGAGATTAATATTCTGGCACAGTTTACCGAAAATAATTCTTACTTGAGTGGTTCTAATAAATTAGTGAATTTCCTCTTGAGGGATGAATGTATAGGTAATCAAAAAATTATATTAGAAAAATAATCCGTGGGAAAAAAACAAAATTCCTACAAAGTATTAATTTAAACATTTATCAAAAAAAAACCCACGGATTATTTTTCTAATATTATTTTTTGATTACTAATTAATGACCTTATACATTCATTCCTCAAGAGGAAATTCACAAATTTATTAGGATTTTATAGAATTACTTGGAAGTTTTTAAGAAAATAATTCTTACTGAAGTTATTATAGAATTTCTGGAATGTTTTTCTCTCTCCGAAACTCAATCTTGATGTACTATGTAGAAATAAGGAAACAAAATAATGTACAAAGAAATAATAAGACCGTAATCATTCCGATAGATATCTTATATCATTGAATGGAGTTCATTAATCAAGTAAATGTAGTTGATTAATGTGATAAATGAAGTATTCATCATCGGTATCAAAATTATCTGGAGAACGATAATAAATAGGTATCACTGCCACAGCGCAATAAAAAAGAAACAAGTAAGTAATTATACCTAGAATTGGTCGCAGAAGACGTCAAAATCTCTTCGAAACACTTCATCTGTGAGATTAATTCGAGTATGTACTTCATACAGCTATTGCACTCCCAGCAAGTTATACAAAGACGCTCGATGGAAGCCATTTCTCTTCCCCGTCTATTTAACACTTCTAAACTACTAGTACGCCTACATACCTACATAAATATACGAGCCAGCAAGTTCGTAAACTAAACCGGTGTTTTGTTTATCTTGTCCGTGTACCACCCAGTACCTTGCTAAGTTTAGATTCACCTGCTAAAAAGTTATTTGCTTGGGTTTATATCCTAAAGCTACTTCATCATATTTTTGGGAAATACACTTTGATATTATTACTACGTAGTAATAATAGCTCAATGGAAATAAACGAATAAATCCTGAAGGTATTTTTTATTTAAAAATACATTTAAGTCAGATTGATATATGTATAACTTGAGATCAATTGAGATATAGTGCGCTGCAGCAGCTTCAAGTGGAAATTTATTAAGGTAATCTTAATATGCATGTATCGTGCTACTACTACCCCTTCTCGCTTTAAAGTGAGTACCCATTTATCTATTTACTTATGTATCAGAAGCGGCGCAAGGGGTTACATTTGGCTGCTGCCAGTTCACGTCAAAGTGTCAAGCATTTAATTGCTTACTCCAATATAATATAGGTACGTTTAGCGACTACCTACTAAATAGATTTTAGGCGTACTGTAACGCTGTAGCTTGTTAATGAAAATAATCCTGCAAAAGCAAGGTTAGAATATAATTAAATTCAGTTTTGAATGTAAGCGAAATTAAGGTTCAAACCGCCTTGAAATGTTTATGTATCTCACGTTACACGAAACATGTTGACTTGTAAAATTAATCCCAAGTCTAACAAATGCTCCCCACCCTTTCAGTGATCCGTCATACGTCGCGAGGTATCCACCTGTTATGAATTATGAATTACGTCGGTATGTATAGCATACCCTCTCCCTCTGTTCACCGGATTACCTGCCTTAAATTAAATTACCCAGTTGGTTTTCTTTATAAACAAGATTCCTTCTAAAAGTGGTTTATTGTATCTGACAGGATCTTAAATACTACACCTTTTATAAAACTTGCCTGCTCCATAGAATGTACTATATAAGTATCCTGACTAAGGCAGAAAGATCTTTAAGCTTGATTACTGAAGATTTTTGCAGTTATATGTTTTCCTGTGACATCAAACTGTATTCTAGTATCATGATATTTTCGTTATTTTCAGTGAAACAAGCTTCAATGACACTTAGCTTTTGGCACACGGGGCCTGGGCCCAGAGCCCCTATGCTCACGGGGGGCCCGAAAGGCCGATATATTAGCTTACACTACTTACTTTCAAAATTCTAAATTAAAATGTTAATCGGACAGTAGAACAGTTTTAAATTTTAACCAGAATAAAAATCATGGTAAAAATATGTTTTTTGTTATTCACTTTTTTACTTTCTAACGGGGTCCCAATTAGGCATTGTGTGGCCAAGGGCCCCGGCATGGCATAAGACTGCCCTGACTTTACACTGTTTGGCGCTTTGGCTGGCTGAATATCAGGGGGCCAACCTCCATCTCTTAAAACAATATTTTTATAACCTTACTTATCTTTTGTCCTGTTTTGTCTTCGGATATCAAAGAAGAACGTAACGCAAGTAAGGTTATAATAATATTGTTGAGATGGTAGTTGGCTCTCTGCACAGATATTTAAAAAAGTCGGATATATTCTCGCTAACAAAAAACTGTGTCACTCAAGTCGGCCACCACGCTGTACGTACAAGCCGGCACGCACACATTCACACATCAGTTGAGCCCGAGTAATCGACTCTGTGTAAACGGCGACAGAGTCTAATTTCCCGCGGAATAGCCAACTAAGGTGTGCGTGAGAGGTGGCCGACTCCATAGACACAGTTTTTTGTTAGCGAGGATATGTCCTCCGTAGTCTGTGGCTCTCTGTAATTTCATAATTGAACGCCAAGTTTAATGGAATGGATAAAAACCTGTAAGCGATTTGATGCTAATAATATGTACCAGGGAATTATGGTAAAGGGGTTAGAACCTTTGTGGCATAGCTAGCCGCCGCCATTTTAGTTTTTTTTCAATGTCGCGGCGCACGATGAAACTGGTATATATGGGTAGAGGACACTTATACAAACAAAAAATGTTAATCAATATGGTGGCCTAAAGTGTCACGTTTCCGAGATATTTGGAGGTAAATATCGCCATATGAGAATTACGACAATCATTAAAAATTAACATATTACGTGTTTATATGCATTCGATTGTATTCAAATAATAGTTCCCAGGTTGATTTATCAATTTTTTAGTAGAGAGTTAAACTAGGAGCACGAAAAACAATATTTTTAATTACTTTCCTACTAAACAGCATCGTAATATTCGCTATGAACCACGATGTTGTCAAAGTAGCTTGGATCGTGACTTGTTTTCCATCTTGTCATTATTATACAAACAAAAATGACAATACTTGTCCTAAAATCTCATGTTACTAAGTTAATTGGAACTAAAGATCGCTAAGTAATGCTCCCTGGGCGCCAAAATGGCAATAGCGACGTAATAGTACATTATGATATGATACATGTGTGCAAAATTGGTTATTAATACTCGAGGCGTATTAAGCGCGTGAGCCGTAGGCGAAAGCAATAAGTGAGCCGAGAGTGTAATAATCAATGCAACACGCGTGTCATACGACGTTTTTCAACACACTTGCGAGGAAAAAAAACAGACATGTATTTTTTTAAGTAGATTTTTTGATAATAATCAAATCAACACAATGAGAACGTTTACAAATATGGCACGCAAGGTTTTTTTTGACAGCGGTGAGCTGTCAAACTATTTTACCCGTTTAAATTAAGAATGCTTGGTCTACACATATCACTTGCAGTGAGGTACAAACTTATCATAATCGGGATTATACCTTCATAAAACTGTGCGGTAATGTAAAGTAAAAAGCACAAATGGGTAATAAGCTGCATTAAGATACTAAAAGCGGTGCAATAAATGTTATTTTACGAGCGAGTGTGTTGAAAATAAATAAAAAAACCCAGTCCCGCGGCCGGCCCGACCCGACCTAATAAAACTTCTACCTAAATGAAAGTCCCGTCTTCGTCGAAGACTGCTCACGTGCACACAATGCCCAAAAAGGGCGATAAATCAGACCCGATGAATTACAGGCCTATTGCCATCACCTCCCATTTTCCCCAATGGCATGGAGCGAGTGATCAACACGCAGCTCTTGAGATACCTAGAGGATCACGATTTGTTGAGTGACCGACAATATGGCTTCCACCATAGTCCCTTGGCTGGTGACCTTCTAGTGTATCTCTATTTGATGTGTCTATGTATACACTAGAAGGTGACCAGCCGAGTGGTCACTCGCCATCGAGAGTCAAGGCGGCGAAGGCGTTCGATCGGGTCTTTCACTGGGGTCTTCTAACGAAGTTACCAGCATATGGGTTTCCAATTACTATTATTATGCAAATGGGTCGCCAATTTTTTGTCCAGCAGATGCCAACGAGCTGAGAGACATAAATGCTGGCGTCCCGCAAGGGTCTGTACTGCCCCAAACACTGTTCCTGCTGCATATCAATGAAATGCTGTCTATTGACGGCATTCATTGTACAGAGGACGTTCATTGCAAATATTCTGAAATCGAGAGCACACTAACTAGTGTCTCCGATTACGGTCGACTAAACGTAGTCCATTTCAACCCCACTAAGACTCAAGTCGTTCACCGCTAAGAAAACCCCATTTGCTATGACTTCACAATTCCAGAACACGAACATCAGTTAAAGCATCGGGATCCTCGGCATCGACATTTCTAACGACGTCAATAGGCCGTCTAGAAGACAAGGTTAAGCTAGCTTCCAAAAAACTGGAAGTGCTCAACAGAGCGACGCAGTACTTAACATCGGGGCAAAGGCTGCAACTTTATAAGTCGCAAGTCCGGCCTTATATGGAGTACTGCTCTTTCCTGGATACCAGTTTGGGCCTTTAGACTCGGTTCAGCGACGTGCTATTAGAATTGTCGACGGTCCCCAGCTCACAAGCGGCTTAGGGCCCCTCAATCTGAGGAGAGATTTTGCCTCCTTATGTGTGTTTTACCGCTTGTACAATGGACAGTGTTCTGTAGAATTCTTTAACCTGATGCCCACGGCTACCTTCTACCATCGCAAGTCTCGCCATTGACGGAGGAGTCCATCCTCACACATTGGAACCAAAATAGTTTCGAACTATGCGGTCTGAAAGGAGCTTTCTTCCGCGGACGCATAGACTATGGAATGAGCTCCCGCCGTGGTTTTCCCAACGGAGCGTGGGGTTCCTTAAAAAAGGTGTGAAGATATTTCTGTAGGGTAATTGTAACTTAATCAACTTTAAACTATTGTCATTCTTCTCATATTATTTATACATCGATATTCCAAAATCTCGGTAACATTATATTAAGACAAGTATTGTCATTTTTGTTTAATAACGGAGACATGGAAAACAAGTTAACCACTACGATCCGAGCTACTTGACAACATTGTGTTTCATTGCGAATATAGCGATGCGGTTTAGTAAGTAACCAATTAATGAATATTGTTTTTCGTGCTATTTGTTTTGCTATATTCTAATAAAAAGTTAAATCAACCTGGGAACTATTATTTGAATACAATCTAATGCATATAAACACGTATTAAGTTCATTTTTAATGATTATCGTTATTCTCATATGGCGATCTTTACCTCCAAATATCTCGGAAACGTGACACTTTAGGTCACCATATTGCTTAACATTTTTTGTTTGTATAAGTGTCCTCTACCCAAATATACCACTTACACCGTGCGCCGCGACATTGAAAAAAAATCAAAATGGCGGCGGGTGGCTATGCCAGCTCCCATACAAAAAAGTTCGTACCCTTTTCAAATTGCGTTGTTATACAGATAAATTTTGGCTTACTTTAATTATTATTATTAAAGTAAGCCAAAAATGTTCCTTCATAACTTATATTAATTTATTATTGCGCATAAATTACGTAACGATAAGCTCTTAATTTAAGATATGACGAACCTACCTATTACCGGTGCAAGGTGCGCGACCTATTCGCAGCCAGGCGTAAACAGGTTATTAAGTATTTGGTATATATAGAATTATTAACCAATTACATTCATACGTTCATGACGTATTCATATTCATTTTCATTTTTTTTACATATTTATTGCTTTGAAGTGGATTATAATGTATTTTTCAACACACTCGCTCGTAAAGTGACATTTATTGCAAAACACAAGTCTGCTTTTTTCCTCGCGTGTGTTAAGAAACGTCGTATGACACGCGTGTGCATTGATTATTACACTCTCGGCTCCCTTATCGCTTAATACCGCCTGGAGTTTTAATAATCAAATTTGCACACATGTATCATAATGTACTATTAAAAACGAATGAATGTTTATTTTTCGAAAAATAAATAAATATAGTTTTGATAAAAAAATACTAGCGGCCACGTTTTTATATGCACCTCGGCAAAAATATATTCCCTCATTCATAATTATATATAAAAAAAATGATTTTGAGTAACACCTCGATGAAAGTTAAGATCTTGCAGCCGGATCTCTTACTATGAGCGTCAATAAGCCAATGGCAGAGCAGGATACCTCGTTCTGCGCAAGTACGCCCGCTAGCCACCCGCCAAAACTATTTCTTCTAATTTACAAAGACTAAAACTGTAAATAAAACAGTGTATACAGATCTATCCTAACATTCAAGCCAATAGAGCTTGATGTCACTGATAACACTGTCATAACAAACAGCATACCACAACCCATGTTTGTGTTATCCACACTACACAGTGTATTTCAAATAGCAAAATGGAAAGAAAATATTTTTGTTTGGCTATAAAATCACCGAACGAAACGACCAGAATAGTAGGTAGCAAAATTAACGTTCATTTCACTAAAATAATAATATACTTACAGTTTCTCGTCTATTATTTGATCTATGATTTGCACAGCTTTTATCATAAAAGTAAAGATTTCGGTTCTTTGTGTAAACATTTATTTATAAGCATTCATTTCAAAATTTGGTCTTTGATGTTGTCTCAAAGTAGGAGAGTGCGTGAAATATCTCATTCAGGATGGACCTTACAAAGCTTTGACACAGGTGTCATATTTATTTATGAGCCAAGAAAGAAGGTTGCCATCATTTACATTACGACGACTTATGAGTTATAAAACGTTATTAAATTTGTTTGAAAGTCTTGAAAGCCCTACTGATAATGTACATTAAATTGTCCTAAGTACTTGGTTGTTGTGGGGGAGCTGGCATAGAGTTACAATAATAATAGAGCGACTGTACTGTACGTGTCGTGAGCACGGGTACGGGCAAAATGCCTCGAAACGAAGTGCGCGTACATAGTTTGAACGACTATAATACATAAAATTATTGCCAATATCTTGTTTTTATCAATACTTTTACCGAGAACAAATGACAAGGAATCCATCGGCATTATGCCTGAATGTAAATCAACTAAGTAGTATACGATATAAATAAGAAAAAATAAAAGAAACCTTTTATTTCTTACATATTTACAGGATTATCTAATTCTATTAAGTGTTAATTTGGTTAGTTAGTTAGTTATCTTAAAAAAATGTTGTTATTTTTAGTTGGTGGCATATGTATACTTATATTGATGAAACTTGAATATTTAAAAATATTAAATTTAAGTTTTGTGTACTTGCCGAGTTCATTACCGACTTTTTCATCTAAAGCAATCTTCCGCTTCAGTACAGCCGTAAGAATATTCATAAAAGCTTCTGAAGGCCTCATACAATATTTTTATTTTCCTTCATTTATTATTTCAAAATCAACATCTTAGGTATAACGAGTTCGTAAATCTTATTAAAAATTATCAAGAGCTTTACACATTACATTTGAATATTCTCAAACAGTGCATTATTATATTTGCGAGTACATAACACTGGGGTGTAAAGTGTAGTAGTGCGGGCGCGCGGCACTTAGTCGTTCGCAATTAGTTTTTACGGTGGTAATTAGGGAGGGCCGATTGCGCAAAACTCGCTGCCGACGACGCCACCGCGCCGGTTAGCATACATGGGCCTTAGGAAATTAATTAGACATGCCAATTATAAATATTTTTGCCTTCTCTTCTAGCCTAGGGAATTCCGCAATCCACTATCGGCCTGCGTGATGGCCCATTGCCTAGAGGCGGGGTCTGAACCTCAATTATATTATTTGGGCCATATATAGGTTAGGTACCGATTACAATGTAATTCATTTAACTTATTTTCTGCATAGTACCAACTGCGAGTTATATCAGAAATATCGAAAGGGGTCATCATAATACAGAATCTGCATATTTAGGAGCCTGTTGGAAATTTTTATTGGTTGTTCCTCTTGTATAAACTCAAGTTATTCGGAATCTTTCATAAATTATCTCTTACTACAACCAGTAAAATGCACTGAAAATATTTTGTTTTTTTAATAAAAAACAAAACTCTACCTAACTCTACCTAATTAATAGGGAGGTCGGCAAATAAAAGTTGCCGTCATTACCACATGTGTATTGGCAAGACTGCGTTATATCGATACGAAGCAAATATGGTAGTAACTTGTATATATTATTTGTTTTTTATAAAAAAATATTATAGTTCCTATATATTATGACCAGTTCCCCTAAAGGTTTTGTGTGCTTACCACCTTCAGCCACATTATCACTATCCGTGGTAAATCATATTCTTATACAACGTCACAACGTCTTACAGATTTACCCCCTTATTCATAATCGCTTTTTAACTAAATCAGTGTAATAGTGTGCCCCGTCTCACTCTTTCGATCATTACATAAATTGGTTCACTAGGCGATTCTGAACAAACCGTTCAACGATTTAGCATCCAAATCTGTTCGTTCGTTGTATACCTACAATATTTTATATTGACTTATATACTATATTAGATCAATATAGAATATAAGATAAGTAAGTTCACCATTCATTATTTATTTATTTATTATAACATTATTCATGTTAAAAAATCTCTGAATTTTGTAGTAAGTTACTACATAATTACAAACAGGGCGTGGCAAGTAGTCGACTATTTCTATTACCACAAATGATACGGCAATGAAACGATAATTAAATAGGTTTTCATAGTATAAACGAAAATAGCAGAAGCGGTGATATTAAACGAGAAACAAACAATGGTCTTGAGATAATAAAATTAAATGCAAACGAATCGGAACTGCAAACAGCGTCCCGATTCGTTTTATTGAGAACAATATTGTTATTATCATTGGAAAGTGTTTATTGTGAGATAGAGAGAAAAAAACAAACAATGCAAAGCAAAGGAATGATTGCGTAATTTTATGTTTGTGACTCTCTAGACAAGAATTTGAATACAAATGAATATTCCTATTGTGAATACGTAAAATGGCTTTATTTTCTTATGAATTGTATACGGTGGTATTCTTGATACAATTAACTATGCAAAAAATATTCCGGTAAGGTTGCATTACGAGAATTCAACTGTTGCACTATGTAGCTGCAATATATAGATAAATTGAAGATAGTAATTGAAAAAAGAAAACTGGCCACATAAGAGTAAATTGTACACCCTGGTAAAATTAATAGGTGATAGTTAGTAGGGACTTTAAAGGCATTAACGAATACCACATCCGTAGATAATTAATTATCCCATTATATAGTAATTAACTAGGTATACGATTTATTTATAAATATTTGGCCTAAATCCAGCACAAAATTTTGCTGCTAACAAAGTTGAAGTTGTCGTTGGCTTTGATGTGTGCCAAAATCAGATGAACTCTGGCATATTATATTTCTATGAGCTTGATTATAAAAAAAATATATCATAAGTATTTGAGTTAACGTAGTTTTCAACTACTGTTTTATTTGAAAATCAATCAGTTGGTCGTGTATTTACTTGGTGCGCTATTCCATAATCAATTTACAGCAATTTAAGTGTCCATGCTTTGTTTAATATCAGCAGGTTGACAAGGAGGCAGACGGTCCAGCTGATAGTAAGTGGTCATCACCGCTTTGCAATTGACAGTGGCAATTACAGCGAAACCACGAAAAACTCTTTGTCACCCTTTTTGAAGAAAAGTAAGATTATTTTTTCGAGAGAGGTAGAGCATAGCGTAATATTCGCTCAAAGAGCAGCTCGACTGGGGAAGTAACTTCACCTTACAGAATACCGCAGCCAAATAACTTTATGTTCTGTAAAGTTGTGTTCCTGCGCGTGAGTAAGGTCGCCAGGGCTCATAGGGGAGGGGGGAAAGGTCGGTAACGCGTGAGCGATGCTTCGTGTGTTGCAAGCGTCCATATGGCTACGGTAACCGCTTACCATCAGGCGGGCCGTATGCTTGTTTACCGACTTAGTTGTATAAAAAAAAAAAAATTTAGAGTTGAGGAAGCTGCAAAACGTGATCCATTAAATTTCCAGTTGGTAAATATTTTCTCTATTTAGCGATACTCAAAATTTAAACAATGGATTCTGTTGTAAATCGCGCTAGACTAATTGTATTCACATCACACACGTCTCTTTCTTACAAACACTGTTGAAAAAGGATAGAAAGAAGGATAGTCCTGTCAATTTAGTATTTGCCGTTTTCATTTGCGGGTAAATAGACGTAACAAATTCTGATGTCGACATTAAAAACAATTTGATTAATTTGACAGGACACAACTTCTTATATTTTTTTCTTATGTTCCTTGTTAGAAATAGATATAGTGAGACTAAATTAGTTTAGTTGTAAACAACAGAATCAGCACCGTGCGTAGCATGAATGATATCGGAAACGCTACGAAAAATATCGAGTGTGCTCCTATCATGCCACATTTTGCTACGAGCCTGCTACGAGAATTGAATACCCGTATTTTAAGAAAATTTTGAATGTAGGTTTTGTGATTTCAGTTTTGTGAAGCTCTATACACCGTGACTTTTTATTCGTCTTAGAAACGCAGCCCACATAATGTACCCAATGAATAGGTAATAATCATAAAGAAAAAAAAAATTGATATTGTATATTACTATTTTTTTTATTAAAATGTATTAGAATCACGACAAATCGAGTTAATAAATTAAAGTTTACGTATAAAATGGTAGAAAATACCAGCACGAGTCGAGTAAACTGCGCTCGTAACAGGGTGTTTAAAACTACGTCATGCGTCATACAGAATGAATAATATTTGCATTTTTTATTGACACAAATGTTTAAAAAAAAATTTTTTTTTCAATAATTAGTACCTATTCATTGGGTACATTATGTGGGCTGCGTTTCTAAGACGAATAAAAAGTCACGGTGTATAAATCATGATTTTATTTTTATTCCTTTATTGCTGATGTTTGAGAGCAAATTATGGTAAAATAGTGTATATTTCATGTGACTATGAAGCTACATAAGTCGTTATGTAATCTCATTTACCAAAGTCAATCTGTCGAAACATACTTACCATCAGGGATATCATAAGAAGCCATGATCCAGTCACACGGGTCTTTGACGAATCAGTTGGCGTGGTTAGTAAGATACCCCACGTATCACGCTGCAGGTCGTGGGTTCGATTCCCACCGACGACAAACGTTTGTGTGCATGATCATATCTGCTTGTCCTGAGTTTGCATGTAATTATCTATATAAGTATCTGTTTAAAAAGTAGAATAGTATATCAGTTATCTGGTTTTTATAGTACAAGCTCTGCTTAGTTTGGAATCGTGTGTTATGAGCGTCTCAGGATATTATTATTACTCTTTATAGAACACTAGCTGTCTCGCGCGGTTTCACCCGCATTCCCGAGGGATCGTATGTTTTTTCGGGATAAAAAGTATCCTATGTGTTAATCCAAAACATATTCTATCTGTGTGCCAGTCGTTTTCGCTTGGAAGAGTAACAAACATCCATACATACAAGCTTTCGCGTTTATAATATTAGTAAGGAAGTAAGGATCTACAAAAGTGTTGTACTTTTGACCATGGTATATAGCTAATGTTATTCATGATACAGACTCAGCCAGTGTTGTACCGTGTCGGTACGTGACGTCACGCTCGCTATTACACGCGCGGCTCGGGCAGAAGTGCGCAGGGTAATTCTGCACACTACTTGATATTCGTACTCGCGCTCTACCACATTTCACCCGGCACCGGCTGCTCTTACGATCCTGAACTTTGTTATTTCACATAACCTTTTTCTTGGCTTCGCTAGGCTGCTGCAGTATTTTTAATCTTCCCTATAATTGCTTGCGGACATGCATTGCGTACAAGTATCCTAACTAATTATTATAAATGCGAAAGTGAGTTTGTTTGTTTGTTTGTTACGCTTTCACGCCTCAACTACTCAACGCATCATTATGAAATTTGGATCTGCATGCCAAATTTAAAAAATAATAATTTTGTGGGCTCTTAAATTTTTTTATTCAAGGAACCCCTCTTTTTTCCTCCATATGTTGTCAACAAGGTGACCCTCTCGGTACAGCCATCCACCCGACTATATCCGGCCAGTCTAAACATGGTATCTATACGATGGCATGCTGAGAGGTGAAACAAGTTTTGTTCGCAGTGATTTTAGAACACTAACATAATTATTTATTTTTTACAGGTCTGTGTTTGACTACACTCTCTCACTGTGATCAGTGTTGATGTGGCCGAAGGTGGTAAGCACACTAAGCCTAGAAGAAACTGAAGGTGCTTGACGAAAGATTTTCATCTTTAGGTTTGTATCCAGCCAGGAGGGTACTACAGAGTACCCTACCACCGTGCTACTGTCTCCTTACGATATTTTCCTTCACCGAAAGCTCAAGTTTATTGTAGGATTCGAACCCGGGACCTTCGTCTCGGCATTCGACGTCTGAGCTATCATCGCCTTAAAAGCTTATTTGCTTCGAATTCAACTGTTTGTTTTAGATTCTATTCCAGAATGTGATCCAAACAGATCTTGTGGTTAGTCTGACTCTATATACCGGTTCAGTCAATTAATTATAATTATTATGCCTATAATTAGTTGGCTATTTCTACGTATGTTTTTCATAAGGAGTGACATATTTTCCGCCAACACATTAGCTTGGCCTTCACAGAGGTTACGCTGCCAGCATGCTGGAAGCCTTATTTTTTTGGCAGCACGAATATGTAATAAATTATTATTTTTTACTTTATCAAATACTATAATCTATGTCGAATAATTCCTTACTGAATAAATCAGCTTAGAATACGTAATCTTGGAATAAACATAAATATGAACCAGTTATAAAAATAAACCTTTTACGTTCAAAGTAAAAAAAAACGTTGCTTAATTAAAATATCCTGATAGGTACTGAGTGGTTGGTAGCATTCTACTGAAAATATGAAAAAGCTTTCCAGTTAACCTCGATTTTCGGCAACCGTATACTCTTGTTTCGGGTTTTTTGGATACAAGTTCAAAGTTGATTTGTTTAGCTGTTGTTCGGGCTGAGTTAGCGTGTTCGCTGTATTCCTGTAGGGTGAGAGTTATAACATTTTTGCTATGGATGGAAAAATGAAAATGTAGAAAGAATACGAGATTAAAATTGCGAGGAATATGTGAACTAAAAGCGTTCATTCGTTCAGATACGAGGTCCAAGATGACCACGATATCAGTAGTGATGGAACGACTTAGAATGCTTATAAATTACCGCATGAGTAATACAAAGAATAACGAACATGATTATGGCAACTATAATAGTTTACACAATTAAAAATGTACAGTAGTACCCAACTAATATGGCTTACCGATGTACCTGCGCAGAACATACATTTTCAAAGCGCGGGAAACGCTATTGGTCGGCAGCTGCCGCCATATTAGCGCGCGCCGTGCGGAGGGGCGTGACTAGCGAGTGAGACGGAACTAACAGCTGCAGTGTATTATGAACCTTATAGTAGTGATCTAAAGTTGATTGTAAGTTTTAACCATTCTTTCGTTAATCTTCGGGGCCATTCTTTCTTTTCTGTGCGAACGAAGATTCACGACGCGCCATATCAGTTGGGTAATACTGTAATTACTTAGTAAAGTGTAAATGGGTCGCGTCACTCGTTGACTTTACGATGTGTGAACAATCATTTGAAATACGTCTCCTTTTGATGTGTAGTTTATATAATTAATATGATTTACTGCATGTTTCCAGCTCAGCCCGTAACCCCTGTTTATTTCGAAAACCAAAGCTATTTGGGTTAACTTGTTAATTATGATGCCCGGAAAAGTGATTTGAAATTGCTAACAAAACAGAATGTGCATTCTCATCAGTCCAACGAGCAATTTCTCTGTTTATGTTAATATAATTTATTTACATAAAGTATTCTTATTTTTATATATTTACTAGTGTCTGCCCTGCGGTTTTACCTCGAGGGATCTTAGGTTAATTCGAAATAAAAGGTTACCTATATTTTATAGCATTAGGTTACCTTACTTACCTTTGTGACAAATTTACCTACTCCATTTCACAGAATCTTTCACATATGATATCAAATATAGTTCCTATTATGTAATAATAAATCAGAAATTATGAATTCTAGTTGGTTTGAAATGTTGCATTCAAAATACTACCTGATTTTACTTTATAAATAACAATTTAAAACATTCTTAATTGTTTTTCTGGCCTAAAACAACTGTGTTGTTTCTGAGAAATAAACCAAAGCTGGTGAGCAGCATATGCGCTTACAAAGTGAATAACCGTTTTCAATTAGTATCCTCGACGTATTCCACTTAGGTAGGTTCAATTTGTTGGAAACATTTCAAAACGAAATGTAGGATTGCATAAACAAAGTTCCAGGTGCATTTCAAATATTAGTAATATTTGATAATTTATTTTTTAACTGCTTATTTCAAGGTTGAATTTGTAAACTGGAATCCAGTTAGCACAGTCCTGTCTCATCGTCAAATCTAGCATTATGTTTTGGGTCTTAGGTTTCATACGTGTATACTTTCCTTTATTATAATTTGGTAGCTATATATCAATACCGACGCTATCTTATAGTAATTTACTTTGCATTAATTTTATAATTTAAAAAAATAATACTGAGCATTTCTGACTTCACTGAGTGAACAGAATATTTCGGAACGTTTATCATAATTAACAAAATTAAAACAAAATATCCGGTCTTAGAACTTTCGCTAACGGTAATAAATTAGTTAAGATAGAAGAGGGCCCGGAAATCGAGCAATAATAAAAGCTCGTTTGACTAATTTCCAGCTTAATTGGGGTACCGAAGTGCGTACTTAGCCGACGAGATGCCAAACGTCCTTAAATCACCGAACTCCGGCTCTGGCTTCTCTCGACACGCAAATAAAGATTTACGAAGTCGAAACTGAACAAGTTAAACGCCTCTAAATTTAGTAGGAGCAATCTCCCCCGCGTACGATTCGTTATGTAAAGAGGCGAGACATCCCTATAACACGCGCTTTACAAGATAGAAGCGGCGATAAAAAATTCAACACGCTCTCGATTCTGTTTTTCAGTATCTCCATGACCTTTTTATGCGATACGTTGGCTATTTCTGCGTATGTTTTTCAGTGACCGCTATAATATGAATATATTCGTTTGAGACGCGCATGCAAGTTTAATTTCGTTTCTGAATGGTATATGTGGGCTAAAAGTGCTTGCTTGCGAACTTTTGTGTACATTATGAACTTCATAAATTACATTCAATTGCAATTTCGTTGTTAAATTGGAGATTAAGGATTTAATGTATCAAGCTTTAAACATTTTTGTCATAGATGTTATTGTGATTCTGTACCTACCCCCGCGGTTTGGGGTTTAAAATATCCTGCTCTACAAACTTTCTTTACTATCGTTTCAGTAGTTTAGACTTACTTTCCCTTTAATAATAATATAATTAAGGATGAGAACAAAAATAAATAAGAACAGATTTCTTTTATGACGGGCCTGTCACCTAGGTTCGGGATAAACATTTATGTCCATGATCATGTCTTTGTGTCCTGAGTCTGGTTTTATGCAGGTATTTTTTAAAGAATAGTATTTATGTAGTATATTAGGTCTAGGGCATCTAAATTCCATAGCAATAGCACAAGCTCTGCTTAGTTTGCATTCAACGATCAGATAGTTGCGTGTGATTAGGTATTATTATTTTAAACTAGTTTTCATGCCTCAAACCTTTCATAAGTATGAGAAGAGACTATAATATAAATCTTTCCGACGTAATTGATAGGTAGGTAGATGGATACTCTTCGTTGGTTTTCTCTACTAGTGTCTTTACCGAAAAATACATACAAAGTGTAGAAATTACGGAACGTTGAAAGTCAGGATTCTTTTAATGAGTCCAATATTCAACGGATAGAAATGTGATCTAACCATCTAGAATATTCCAAAGGCTAAGCAAAGCTGTAAATACAGAGTAATGATCCATAAAAGTTGGTGGCCGATCTAATAAAACGACTACACAAGTGCACAACACGCAACTGCAACTTTATCTGTTTCGTTAACTAGTTGTTGCTTCCTTTAGGTAAATGTTGTATGTATTTCAGTTATTTACTACTTCACTTCATTGTGTTTTGAGTCTTTTCTTTCTGCAGTATGTAATACAATTGTTGGTACACATTTATATATATACTAATATAATAGTGCTGAAGAGTTTTCAGTTTCTTTAAGGGGGGCGAGTGTCCCTTCTTTTAGTAGGTGTGAAGAGGTTTCTTCAGGGTCGGCAACGCGCGAGTGATACCCCTGGTGTTGCAAGCGTCCATAGGCTACGGTAACCGCTTACCATCAGGCGGGCCGTATGCTTGTTTGCCACCTTAGTGGTATAAAAAAAAAAAAAAGTTCTTTTTGCAAAAAATTTCCATTTTTTTTTATCGCTTGTTAGCTTATCATGATGAGAGTAGTTTTCATAGTGATATGATGGTATATAAGTAGTGTAAGCTGAAGTAAACAACAAACCGTCTCGTTAAGGTGTGTTTTAAAAAAGGCACGATTAAAATACCAGATTTGGATATTTTCAGTAAAATTTAAATGAAAATTTGGTAGTAACAGAACTCCTGGCCTTGTATTATTAGTATTGTTTCCTATAAGTAAATTTCAATCTTGTTGCTTTGAGTTTACAGGTTAGGTGGGATAAAAGTATTATGGAATGTTCTGTATCGTGAGCGAAGAATTAATACCAACCAGATTAGATAGACACCGAGATTAGCATGATGTAGATATATGCGTAGACGTTCGAAACAGATATTAGTTTATAAAATGTGGTATTGATAAAATTGGATTCCACAACAATTTTCCAAGAAATAATCCGAGTATAAGTGGGGCAATCTTCTTTCATGTGGCAACATTTTCAGTAACATCTGGGTTATGTCTTTCACATGTCGATGAGACTGAAATGATACGAGATTTGCTGGATCAATGTTCTGTTTACCGTACGCTCTTGTGAAAATATTTCACAAATATAAATAAACATTACTGTGTGTCTAAATAATATTTATTTATCACATTGAAATATTTTCATTCCAAGGATTCGAAACTTTGAAGACTTACTGCCGTACTCAGAGACGTCAATTATAATTAAAGTATCCCTATCTTTGTTTCTTGAAAAGCTATAGAAAGGGATAGGCCTAGAGATGACGAATTGAAGTCTCTTGAGTACGGTAATTAGAGTTCCTACAATTCAACATATTTTTGATATAAAAATTAATATTTTAATTAATCCTAAAAAACCTTTGGGTTTATCCAGGCATAACCATATATCTCTATCAAAATATTTTTCGAAGATAAATCTGCATATTGTAATATAAAACTCTGTTTCTCATACATCTACCTATGTAGGTATTCCGCTCTAACAAAATATTTCATAAGCTTTAGTCAGCCTGCTTGTGGTTATTCACTGCAACGTATGGCATGTCTGATAGCATCACATTGATTACAAACAGATAGTTTCCACACACACACACCGTGCTTTAGCGCCAACGGCAATCCACACAGATTACAACTCACAGTTACTGCCTATTTACCTGGAAATACATATTTGTATGCTCTAGTCGATGTTTTAGATGGATTTTAGGAAAGTCTTGTAATATTGGATTTTTCAGTGAGCTCAGAACGGAATCATTGTGACGAAACTTTGGTGCTATATCATATGTTTTCATAGCAGGCCTTGCTAGGCCTGCGCTCTAATTGAGACGTTATACTTATCACAGTTAGCGAAAGTTATATTGTGATATCATAAATAGCCTGATATTATATGTAAATAAAAGATAGATAATAAAAGATATACAGAAGTAAGTATTAATATTTACCTTTATAAAACTGTACATTATTTTCCGGAAATCTCAAGGATAAGTTACAAAGCCTGTCATCCCAAGAGACTAGGCTGAGAGTCATGCGCTTTTGGGCGGAGTTATAGTTTCATCCATTACTATAAAAGATTCTAAGTTTTGGCACTGAGCCAGAATATAAGTGTAAAATTTAAAACATAAAGTTCCAGTGTTCAGACATCTAATACAAGGTAATCCAAACGACAAGAATGCAAAAGACACGATATAAAAGTAGACGCGAGTTATTTATCGGTCGAATATTTAAAAGGATAAATTGACTGACTCAACGCACAAGTCTAGAAACTGGAAATTTTGTACACAGGTTCCGTAGTTCCATTGTATACAGGCCCAATTTTACCAACGTCGATTAACTTTTATTCACAGCATACTTATCACAGTTTAACAGAATTTCAATACAAACTATGTCACACAGCCATATTTCTACCATGTGTTAGCGCCTTTGCACATTATAAGAAAATTTCTTGTGTCTGATCAGACATGTCTTATAAGACATTCAGTCGCACTGGTTCTTATATGAGACCGTGCACATTACAAGAAATTTTTTCTTATGTCTGATCAGACACGCGTCGTCGTCGGCTGCATATTCGACGTCGCGCCTACACAAGACGTCTTGCTTAGACACGACATCTACTCATAATGGAAACTAGTTCGCGCGTGCACATTCGTCGTGCCTGCGTCAGCCAAAACAACTATAGTGTCCACGCTTTTATTTCGTGTTTAGAATGTTAATTTATTTATTTTATTTAAATCAGCTCAATTTTAATTTTAATACAATAACTTTTATTTTTATTACTGTTTCATTTTTAATGTAACCCAGTTATGTTATTTTTGTAAAGTTAAGAAGTGGATTAATGTTGTTTAAATAAAATGAATAGTAATTTTTATTTTTTACGTTAATTAAACTTTTATCAAACATGTGTAATGTTACATGAGTAAAATAAAAATGAATATATTGAACATTTAAGCTCTATAGTCTCATTGATTCTTGTCATATTTAATGGATGTATCCAATAATGCCTACAACTACGGCCGTTTTCTATGTCTATGGTACAAGTCAATCACTGTAAACTCTGTCGTCTGTCCATTTGGTACGCGTGTATTGTCCGTCCGTGAAATATGGTTACAGACAGCGGATAAGAAGTCTTGCATGAATGTGTACGATGAACCAGACAAGAAATTTGTCTTGTCGAACGGTCGTGTCTGATAATGTGCAAAGGCGCTTAGTGCTATCCGACGTTGATTTTCAGAATTCTACTTATAGGGTAAAATAATGGAGCGCGGGATAAGCCGTGTGGCGGAAAGGTACTTACGGGTTTTCCTAACTCAAATATTTATAACAAACTTTTTCTACATGGTCTCACTTATACATATATATTGAAGTAACAGTTACCAGAAATCAAAGATACTTAAATCATTATTGATAGTTCAAGACTAATTTTCATAAGATTTGAATTTTATGACAACTTGGTGGCCAAATGTCCTGTAAGCTCGGTGTAAAATTTAGAAATGGTGCTATATATTTACTAAACTCAATTAAAGTACTAACACCCTCTAAGCTGTTTTAACGAGCGCACCAAATGGAACCTAGACAATTTGCTGTAACACCAAAGTGTTTTGAAACTTTGATTCTCAAGAGTAACATGATAAAGTAATGGAAGTTATGTAGGTGTGTTTCATAAAGCGAACTATTTTATGTGCCAAATATCGTAACAAACATGTAAAATATTAACCTACTTGAGCAAAATAAAATAAATAAAAATTTGGTTACTTCCAATATCAACAAACACTGGGAGCGAATTTTCACGAAAGAAAAGTCTGCAAGTAGTTATTTCGTTAAAATATAACTATAAATTTAACCATAAAGTAGGTTAAATTTATAGTTATATTATATTTAAAAACCGGCCAAGTGCGAGTCGAACTCGCACACGGAGGGTTCCGTGTAATATTAACTAACTCTGGTATGAAAAAAAACGCCAAAAATATTGAATGAAAGGTAAATTGCGGTTTAAGATTTACGACGTATTAAAAAAAACTACTTACTCGTTCAAACCAATTTTAAGTGAAAGTTTGCATGGTATTTTTTTTTATCATTCTCTTATTTTAGAAGTTACATTTTACCACTTTGGAAGTGTCTCTCGCGCAAGCTATTCAGTTTAGAAATAAATGATAGTTATAAGGAACCAATATCATTTTTGACGATCTATCCATAGATAAACACGTATGGGTTTGATGAAAAAAAAAAATTTTGAGTTTCAGTTCTAAGTATGGGGAACCCCCAAAATTTATTGTTTTTTTTTCTATTTTTGTGTGAAAATGTTAATGCGGTTCACAGAATACATCTACTTACCAAGTTTCAACAGTATAGTTCTTATAGATACGGAAAAAAGTGGCTGTGACATACGGACGGACAAACAAACAGACAGACAGACAGACAGACATGACGAATCCATAAGGGTTCCGTTTTTGCCATTTGGCTACGGAACCCTAATAAAAACCAGTGAAGTCCCAATGGATGGAAGTCACGCACTGACCATTATTAGTAGGCGTTCATTTTATTATAATAACTGCAAGTACTGTGTAAGTCGTAACTGTTTGCCATAAAAAGCTTATTTAACTATTATTATGTGTTTGTTATTTAATTTTAATACTTATACTTCTTACGTAATGGCGTTTTTAAAAAGAAAATACCTTGTTTTTTCTTGGTTTCTTGAATGTGGCCCAATTCAGTTTGAATTCTTACCTGTTGTATTTTTTTTATTATTTGCTATTATGTATAAAGGTGTAGTAACATGTATTGTGTGATTAACTGGCTAGCTATTTCAGTTGATGCCCTGTGACTGAAGTACGGACCGACGGATAGTTCGACGAACGAATCGTTTTTCTTACCAATGGTAGGTTTTTTTATTGCCAAACTGGGCATATAGATCATTTCGTAAGCTAATTTTACCTGTAATAGCTACTTCCATATGGGAGGGTCTGCTATGCAAAGCTTTGAGGTCTTTGCTTCATTATTAGTAAAGATATAAGAGTCTTAATTTTAATAAATCTTAACCGATACCGGTCCGTAAATTATTGAAACTGGGCCTTAGTAATTCGGTCCCATTGACACCCAGCGGAGTACATAACCCCTAAAAAACGCTTCTTTGGCTGTGCATGTCTTCATTCTTTATACCATAGATTTTCATTTTCACTTATAGAAATTCAAACCATTTGAAAAGAAAATCCACTGCTAAAACAATTCAAAATAAACTACCAATATAATTTCTCGCTTAAATATTGTTTGTAGTTAGCTGATGTGATATTAATGATAAGCACACTAATTTACTCGAGGCCGCAGAACGGGGTCATGCCAAGTTTTAACTGTCTAAATAATTACTAACTCTCTGGCGTCTGTGCATACTGCCATAGATTAAATAAATTACTTTAGAGGGGCTAGCAGAGGTGCACCGCCTAAGTTAATGTTATTAAATTATTAATACCTACTCCACATAATACATTTGGTACCGATGACACGAAGCTCGCGTTCTCCACAATCTGCAATGCTGTACACGTTGTCATGAATATATATGAATGAATGGTCTTCACATTTCGGTGTTTTTAAAATTGAACCACCTAATTGATTGATGGGTTTTCAAAAGATACCTCCATTATCCAATAATACCAATCTGCATTTTTTTTACTGATGGGCTTTTTCAGGCCTTGTGAACATTTTCTTTATTTATGTGAGTCAAACCTACTATGATTTCATGTCTTTCATTGTTATTTCATAATTATTGTCAATCAAAAATAGTCTTAGTAATAAATAAACAAGAATATTTATTTGTCACATATGTTTATTCCCAATCTTTGGACCCTATAATGCTTTAAAACTTAATATGTTAATAATAACATAAATACAACACTGCAATATTAATTAAAAATGAAATAAGGAGGTTTTTATACACTTACCGATATGCATAACGTCTTCATCATAAAACAAATTTATGAGAAATTACGATAAAATATTACTTAATAAAAGCAAAATTTTACATACAAATTTGTTTTACAAGAGGACGTATGAAAGCAGATATGTCTACAAAGCAAAGTTAAAAGCTCACCTGTAAAATGTATATCTAATTTCAGTAATCCTAATCTAGACACCTAAATAGTACTATAATTTTGATTACCTATAACAATTTGTTGACAAATAATATTGAACATAATGAAATAGATTATTGATGGGACTGATGTGTCTTTTAATCATTTAAAACTGTGGGTTATTTCGATACCAATAAAATTTCCTTGTTTGGTTAAAGTTTGAAAGGGTTGGGTACCTTTGGAGACTGCAACAGGTCGTAACTTCAATTTAACAGGGTTCTCAGTTCAATAAAAACTTCGATTGAGGATGAGCTCAAATTTATTTGAATTAACAATGACGTCTCCAATGCCACAAAGTACCATGAAGTAAGAAAAGAAAATTAATGAACATCTATAAAAGTTGTAATAATTATATAATTAAGCTAAATTTATCGCTATTTTTTACAATGTCATTATGTTTTTTTCTTAAACCACAATAACACTTTACTTCTGCTCTAAAAGCATTTAAATAATTCAAGTCACACAAATCTAACAATTAATTACTAGCTATATAGTTTGTATGGTTTACTTTGCTCGATATACAAATAAGTTTTCATTAACGCACTAACTCTTGTCACCAAAAATAAAACAATGTCATTTAATACTGAATACAAAGCGAACTGTTAATAATAATAATTTGGTAAAATTAAGCCATATAGTTAAATGATTAGTCTAATATGTATAACAAAGAAAATAACGATTACATCCTAGGGCGATAAGTAAATAAATCAAACTTGCGCGACACTACTCCGATACTAAGCTTTATAAACCACGTTTTACAAACACAATCTAATCGACATTATTTCATCAACGTACGAAAACAACACTTAGCATGTATTTGATACTCCGAATGATTATTTTTGTCTTCATTATTCTATTCATATGTATCTCTTAGAATAGTTATTTTTAACTAAATTTATTAAGGGGCACAGAATTGATATGTTTCCGATGCACGGCGTTTGTGTGTTACCGTTTCACTTAAACCTAACTTGCAAGGCGATGCTACACCCCTACTCTACCCTATCACATGCGGGCCAATGTCACGCGTCTTCTTTATTCGATGACGATCCGAACACCATCTACTCGATTTCACAGTAAACGTTAAGAAAATATCGCATTTATGGATTACATTATCATTGTATTTCGTACTTCTTACAAATAAACTAATAAAATTTTCAAGCGAAGAATTATTCGAGACAAAAGACGAAACGACAATAGCCAAGCGAGAACGTTTGAAAACACAAAATGTTGGATTTAGCGTGACATTATAGCCGATTGCATTATAAGTAGTAGACGAAAATACAGAATAAACGTCTCTATGAAACCGCTCTTTACTCCTAATTACATATTAAATATTAAACGATGATATGTATCGAGTAGTCCCGCAAAAGGTGACGTAGCCGTGTCCGCAGCCACTGGACGTCTCTTACTCGCTATCTACGGTTGTTGGACGGAATCATGGCGGCGCCGGCGTCCCTCACGCGACGCAAGCTCCCCTCCACCACATTGCACATGCCATCATATTACAAAATGGCGGACGGAAACTTTGCGTTCAAATCAAAAGATTAAGGTTAATCGATAGCTTTAAAGCCCACTAATAACATATTTTGATATAATCGAGATAGCTTTTACGAGAGAGCATACATTCATGATTGTAAACGATAAAGCCATCGATAGTCTTCAAAAGTGACAACTGAAAACGAAATTGAAACTTTTCGTTGTATTTTTCATTAGTAGGTGTGCGATCGCGGACGCCGTACGCCGAAGGTAATGGGAGATCACTACTACATTATTACACAATTACTTACATACGAATTAGATTATCGAATTAAATAAGTAAACATTGACTTAGCTTAAATATTAAATGAATTATCGACATATATAAATATAAAATAATCCGATTTTATGGTAAGATACATTCAATTTCACTGTTTACATTTTGATTTTGCGACGAAAATGAAACCGCATATCAACTCAATAAACCTCTAAGTTATATAAAAGCAAAGACAGGTAACAATTTAAATATATAATGTAGTCTCAATAGATGCCTTAACACCTAGTGTCACCCGTATTGCAGGCATCAGCCTTAACCCTGGTTTTGGGACGAGTTTTGATAATAGCATCTCTGAACCAATTGTACACAGTATAGAGATATCTTTGACATAATTACAGGAAAGGTTATTGACAGTTCAATGTGCCTACAAAATACAAGTTTGGTACGGTCTGAGGTTAGTATTAAAATTATGTAAATCCTTTATCTTTGGTCTATTCGCCACGAGACGCTCGGTACATTGTGAAATGTAGTCTCTATAAACAATGTATAAAATTTTGCTAAGTCAAAATTGACGAAATTTCTATTAAATATTGACTAAGAGATTTCATAAGAATTCACTTGCGGTCTCTCTGGTCGCTGACCACTGACCGACTTCAATCGCGTGAATGCCTCTATTAGATATCTGTCGCGTCAACATTTTAACCCAAATATCCAAAACCTTAATATAAGCCTAAGCAGGGATTTTTTTTTATTTTTTTTCGTATAATTTTCCATGTTTACATCAGCAGAATACGTCACTAGATATACTTATAATAATATTAAGATTTCATTTTTGGTTTATTGCTACCTCGCATCGTGTCGTGTACTTATACAGACAGTTACCGCGTTTCGTAATCTTGTCGGTAGGTAACTAAGTATTCATTCTGTTTGCGATCAACTAGCTAAAAATATATTAATCTTTCATTTGATTAATTCTAACACATCAGTAAATTTTAATTTCTTACATCGTTTCATTAATATGTATGAATAGGTAAGCTTCATCGATAGTAATGTAACTATGCTGTCTCTACAATAAATACCCTTATCTAGTATATTAACACCTAACGGTTACACAATAAAATTAACTACTAAACTTTTAAATTAGATTATTACCAAAAAGCTCGTCAAAGCATGCAGATAGTAGAATAATTGTTTCACTATTCAGCGTTCGGCGCGCACGTCACCGTATTATTTATTACTATATTAATTAATTAATATAATTATTACATTAATTTTTTTAACTCTCATAAGGCCAAGGCTAAATTCTCGCAACAAGACTGAACTGATCTCGGTAGTGTCGCATCGCTACTAATCGTAATGATCAGGGGAACCCGTAACGTCGTATTGAGATACTTTCAATGAAACATTTGAAGTCGTCATTAACGTGATGACAAAGTTCGAAATAAGCATCATACATTTTTTAGGAAATTTTTCACAAGGCACAAGAAATTTTGGTGTGACACCTAATTAAAGAAGAAGGTGAAAGTATAACGAAGTGTGCAATAATACTAAGGATACGATACGAGTTCGCGCCAAGTGTTCAGCTATGTATTGTATGTTCTCACGATAAGTGGCACCGAGGCACACCGAGCCACGCCGAGGCACACCGAGGCACGCCAAGGCTCACCGAGACACGCCGAGGCACGCCGAGGCTGCCGAGACACGCCGAGGCTGCCGAGGGGCACGCGACCCTGCCATCGCTTCAATGGTTTACTAATTCTTTACAATTATTGCAATTATTCCATTTACAGATAGAAAGGATCGTAAGACCAACACTAGAGTGCCAGCGCTTTAACGAGTGATTGAACTTTATAAAAATTACTAAGAAAGTATTAGGTAAATATAATTTGAAATAGTCGTGAAATTCATTTAAATTACGCTAACATTACCGAGGCTAAAACAAAATATCGTAATTATTACATACAACTTTATTTAAAATCATTCAACTTGAAATATTATTTAACAAAACGTAATCTTTCTATGAAGGGCACCTTTGGTTTTTAGCTTATTCGAATGAGATATATCCTAAAATTGTTTTAATTTCGGGTAATACACTATATTCATAACAAATCCTCTCAGTTGTATACATCGGCCTTGTAGAAACTAATATACAAACTTTACGCGTACAATAAATTAGTTGTAAATAAATCTTATATTACATAATAAACTGAATAATATTAAATAAACAGATTACATTTTATAGGACAATTAATATTTTTAAATAATAATTCATTACAAACGGTAAAGAATAAACCTGGAATGTTAATAATAATACAAATTAACACATGCTAAATTTGGTATAAACGAAAATAACACCACACCTCTGCCGCTGGTTGAACGGAAAACATAATCTAGGAGGAGACAGAGCATTTTCTATATGTCTAAATAAACAAGGTCCAACTCATCATGGTAATTAGAACCTATAATCTTGATCCGTGGCTATCCAAAATGTTGACATACGCTGTAGTTAGTGTTTGCTCCATTTCCTATTATTGTGGTTCCGATGCGATTCAGAGGATCAAGATTGGGCGTCCCTCAGTTAGCTGGTTGTCAAGTGCCGAGAGCCACGAACGAACTAATGCTGTTCGCCCTCTTCTCCGATTTTGGCTCCCTAATGAGAAACAAAAACAGGGTTTAGTACAACAAAAATTAAAAACGATCCGTAAATGCAGGCATTATATAATGGAACTAATAGTGCGAGGTGCATTGGTGATACATTAGTATTCCTAATAACTCTGGAACCCATTAGTTTTCAAAGTTAATTGATAAATTGTTAAAAACTAATATACCTTTTTTCATCAATTTCAGAAAAACGCGCACTGCAATATCTTTACAAATTTTCCAATAAGATAAATGGGAATTTAATTAAAGCTTTCAGTTATGTCACTAGATTTTACTAGCTCTATTTTAACATTTCAATATGTTATATTCTCTGTACGTTATTATAATTTTATCTAGCATATATGAAACCTATAGAAATACTGAAAATTTGTGGAAATGTTGGAAGATAACGTTTTCAGGATCACAGCGCACGCTTTACTATTATCAATTATCTATGGGATCCAAAGTTTGATACCAAATTAACATTCAGCTTTGCCAATAATAAGCGAATATATCTTCATGAAAATTCAGTAATATCATGTTATTGTATCTTGTTTTCATAAACATCGTTATCATAAGTTAAATAATTTTAGGAAATTGTTAGTATTTAAATGAGAGCACATATTAACACATGATATTACAGCGGTTCATGTGTATTTAATTTTAAGAATTTGAGCCTTTTTACGGACACTACTTATTGTTCATAATTTGTAAACGTATTAAACATTGTGCACGTGCATACTTCATGTGCGAGAATCCAGCCGTTGTGTGCCATCTTATGCCTCGCGTATTCGAGGTGGATGGCCCCCTCTGAGCTGAGAAGCAGCGCGCCTTGCAGGCGGGCCATGGCAGCGGCCGCATCGGTCGAGCTAGCGAAGTCGACGAAGGCAACCGGGCCAGTGGTCCCGCCGCCGCCGCCGCCGGTCAGCAGCCGAAGGCGCGAGAACCCCGGGCAGCTGTACCACCATACTCAATTGTGCTCACACTCATACCCCCCGTCTTGACGTATTGTAAACGCGGTCAGATTGTCCAACATCGCTCAGAATGTTGACTGATGTGAGCTTATTGTTTGTGACAATTTTTTGTTAAAAACCATATCCAACGAAACAAAATAAAAAATGAACTGAAATGGTGTAGGATGTAACTCAAACCGATTTAAGTCTCCGAGGTGTTTGCATTTGGAGAAACAGAAACAGTAGAGTTTTTTAATTTAGGTAATCCC